>CM076569.1:91630438-91821242 GCA_034641835.2 Pinus albicaulis | reverse complement strand
TTCAAGGGAATCTACCATAGTCAATGGTGACCAAATATTTTTTGTTAAGTATGTTGCAGGTTTCTTCCCGGTTTTCATAATAGTCAAGCTTGGATGGGTAGGAGGGTATAAAGCTAAATTTTTCACATCATTCCCCCTGGTTATAGTCATACTGCCTGTTCGACAGCTGATATAAGCATCAACAGTTGCTAGCCAAGGCCTTCCTAATATTTAGGGATGTCCATCTAGCTAGTTCCTAGGGTTAATAATCAAGAAATCCTCCAGGTATTCCCAAGTGTCTACAGAGACCATCACATCTTGTAATATTCCTTTTGGTCTAATGACTGAGCGGTCAGCTTGTTCCAGTAAGGTAGTTGTTGGTTCCAA
Organism: Pinus albicaulis; assembly: GCA_034641835.2. Taxonomy (NCBI): domain Eukaryota; kingdom Viridiplantae; phylum Streptophyta; class Pinopsida; order Pinales; family Pinaceae; genus Pinus; species Pinus albicaulis. Next base: position 91,820,876 of record CM076569.1, on the reverse strand, counting down.
GGCTGTGATGCCAAGAATATTGCAAGTTGTAGTTCTGAGAATACTAGTTGCCCCTAAGTCAACTAAAGCATTAGGAAAAAAATGGCCATTTATCTGGACTGTGACAATGGGGTTTCTGGGATCCTCATATTTTACAGGAGTCTCTTTTCCTGGTAATAAATCAAACAAAGTCTCGACAACATGGACAGTAGGGGTTGTTTTTGTTTTCCTCACAACCTTCTTTATACACAATTCTTTAATAGTTTTGGCATATATTGGAATATCTTGGATAGCCTGGAGGAGGGGAATTTTTATACAAATGTTCTTAAGATCACCCAGAAGATCAAAGTCAAGATATTCAATCGAGTGTGGTATCAGCAATCTTTCTGGGAATGGGGGGGAAGTGGTTATGATTTGTTCAGGATTTTTTTGTCTGACTGTATCTCCCCCTTGTTTTATTTGTTGATCACCTACAGTCAGAGGCTTATTTCTGTGCAGTTCTTCAGGTTGCAAATCTTTATCCTTATCTAGAGTGATTATGCTTTCAGATCTCAACTTAAGTTCGTTACATTCTTTCAACTCATCTTTAGGGTCCAGACCCTCAATGATTTGTATTGACTGAACTGGTCTGTTGTTAGGATTTGGGTTGGGTTGAGCTCGAAGTTGTGGTCCTATATTAGATTGAGCATTCTGCTACAATGTGTAAGGTGTTGGTAAAGTTGGTTGAGGCAGAGGAACTATCCCCATAGGTTGATTTGTAAATATTTTCCAATTTGATTACCAGTTCTAATTTTTTTAGGTGGAAGGGGACCATTGGGAGGAATAAGCGTTGTTCTGCCATAATGGTGGTAGGTAAGGGGAATTTGGCCAATTATTATTATTTGGATTTGAATGATTGGGCCATGGTGGCATAAAAATTGCTTGAGGTGCCAAAAAGGGTGGTTGATTCTGCCATGATGCCCCTAAATATTTCTGAGAATTATATTGTGAGGGATGAAAGAATGAAGATTAATCAATAGGAATATCTATTCGATGTGCTTGCCATTGACGACACTGGTTCAACAGATATACTGGTTCTACTTCTTCTTCTGCTTCCTTGAAGACTGATTTTAATGCTGAGAGTGATGGGCAACTTTCTGTAGCATGCTCTTTAGTGCATATGGCACATGTTCATATTGTATCTAGGGGGAATTCTTTATGACTGTGCTTCTGTCTGCAACGGGGGTATAAAATAGCCAAGTTCTGTTCTGCTATAGCTTTCTTTTGCTTAGCTTACATGACATCCAATTGTGTCGCCAGGGTCCCTAGGATATTAGTCTTGAAATCCTCCAATAGATTCTCGATTTCGCTTCGTGTAATGCTTCCTCCTAAGGCTTTGCTGTCTCTGGGGCTTGCATCGCATCCGACTAGTTTCAGCCTTGTACTACCCCTGGGACACTTGATGCACAAATCTATAATATTGTTATAGTTTTCTTGATAAATGTCACCCTTACCCATTATATTTAATGTCTCTACCCATTTTTCTTTCATACCTATGATCATCGTGGTTTTTAGAACATTATCAGTCAGATTTGTGTAAGGAAATATTTGCATATGATACTAGAAACTCTCTACATATTCTTCCAGAGTCTCGCTAGACTTAGCTACCATTTAAAAAATTTCATCTTTTAATTCTCTATTTCTAAAATAATCTTGGTATTTTTTAAGGAAAGATGTTTTCATTTGGTCCCAGTCATTGATGGTGCCTCCACCAAGTCCCATGAACCAACACAGAGCTTCTCCCTTTAGAGTAGAGGGGAATAGATTTAGCTTCTGGGGGTCGACAGTGTAGTCATAACCCCTGCATAAGACATGAAATTCGAAAAGGAATGCATCGGGATCTTCTGAAGTTAGCCCATGAAAGGTAGGAATGTTTTGTAATAGGATAGCCTTCATGGGGGCATTGACAACTGTGTCAAAAATAGGGTATTGCATTGCAGAAGTTTGAGGTTGTTGGTTATTAGCCATTTGGTCAAAAATATGCCAATATTCTTCAGGGATCTTTGGAGCTAGAGATTTATTCCTAGAATGTCCATAAGAGGCTGGAATGGTTCTAGCAGCACTACCTTGATCTGGAATACTAGGTGTCCTCTACTTAGTCACTACTTCAGGATATCTAGGTTCTGATAATTTAATTTCAAAATTTCCTATTTCTCCTTCTCCTTCACGAAGGTTGCAATAATTTCCTTCTTGTGAAGGGCGAGTTTGTGAATTCTCAGTATCTTGAAAACTCTACTCAATCCCTTCATTCTTACTATGAATCTTAATGTGAGCTACAGATGGTGATCCTGCAGCTTGAAGGAAGTTGGTAGGATGTCTGGCAGCAAAAATTCAGGGTCCTACTGATGACTGAGACTCAGCTTTTCTTAAGATTTCGTCGATAAAAGTTGATCATCCAAGGGTCACCGGTCCCTTGAGTTTTTTATGTTTAGAAAGAGAATTTTTTTCTTTTTTAGGTCTTTCCCTCTTAGTCATTCATGCAGAAATACAAACATTCATTCCTACCTTAAACTCTTACACAATTCTGCTAGAAAGCGGGCATATGAGCGAGCATTTTACTCGTTATTTCTGCAAGTTCTTACCTTCTGTTTTTAATACCCAATTCCCCTCAGCAAAAAAAACATCAATCAGACATTACTCTTTTTACACAGTGGCAACACGCTCCCCGGCAACGGTGCCAAAATATTGGGTGCTAACAGGTGTCTTTAAAAACTCCTAATTGCCTCACATTAATTATCAACCTGGGTAATTCCTTTTATCTCAAGCATGTACACAATATGTGCAAGCTATACGTACAAAGAGTAATGCTAAAATTAATCATTTCATATAGATGCAATCATAAATCTTGAAGCTTTAAAGAAAGTGATTCATCTAAGCATTATAACCCAAAATTGTGATTCATTCTTAATTCAACTAATTCGAATGACAATCAACCAAGAGAATTGAAGCATTAACTGAGCTCTTTTAGCTGGATTTGAATTATTGAACAGAAGGAAAGTATTGGAAATAACTGTCTACGCTTTAAATAATGAAACCCGGTTCTTTTAACTACCAAATAATTCCTTAAAGAAATAAATTAGAGATGCATATTCAAGGGAATAAATACTATAAATCCGAATTATCAAAATTACTTCAACTGCAAAGCAAAAAATAAAAATACACTTGCAATGAATGGAAAATTATAACACATGGAACAGCAGTGAGATCCACCAGAGACCGGGCCCTTAGCCACCGGCGAATACTTCTTGACTACTCCAAAATATTTGAATGAATAGCAACAAAAATTATATGTTAATCATCACAGACAATTTACATCACAATACGATCTTGTTGTTCATAACTACGTTCTGTGAATTACTCTAATATCCCAAAACTAGAATTTTTACAACAACAACAACACTAAGGTATTCCAAAGCTGATACCATAAAGTAATAAAATCATTTAATGTGTTTTAACACATATCTATCATAATAGCAATCACATCAACAAACCATGCATTTATACTACTACCTATAGAAAGTTTAAATATTTTTTCCTTAAAAACGCTATTTTCTAAGTATTGAGCTAAAACAGTGTAAAATAACGGTTTTTTCCCTTAGAATAGACAATATAGGACATGCATAAAAAATATATTCAGAAACAAATTCCTTTAGCTTAGCTAAACAGACCTCCCATGCTCAAGACAGCGTAAAATTGCCGAAACCCCAAGACTGCCAAAATGTCGGAGTAGCTACACAAGTGACTGCATAGTCTAAAGAGAGTTTAAATAAGAAAATAGAGAAATATGACTGATAAGTTTATCATAATACTCACTTATGTACAAAATCAGAGATCTAATCTCTTTTACACAAATCCAAGAAGATCCGACAAGGATTTCTTAACAGAAAAGATATACAAGAGAAGATGCTGCAAAATCTGTGGCTGAATAACGCTGTATGGCTGAAGCTATAAAATATATGGCTGAAAATTCAAATAAATGGCTGTAGATTCTCCCTCTAGCTTCCCAAAGGAAAGGTTTATCCTCCTCTTGGGAAACTAGCTCCTCCAAATGGGGTTTCAACCCCTTCCACTGCACACCTTAAGAAATAACGTAGTTTTATAAAGGGACTGCGTTTATGTTGAATGTAGATGCCTGGCCCAACTCCAGGTAGTGGAAAATTCAGATCAGAAACCTCCTCTTAGATTTCTTGAACAAGATCTCCAAGAAAGAGTAGGGAATTCCCACCTGGGTAAACCCTTGCACTAAGCAGTGCAGCAACTTAGCTAAACAGCTAAGTATGCAGGAATTCTAAGTAGACCTCATGAAAATATAATCTCCAATATTTCCATATGCTTTCCATCTCCTTCATTATATAATTGATGAGCTCCTTCACCAAGGGTCCCACCCACTATGAGGTTTCTTCCATGCAAAGGCTCCTCGACAAAAACTGCGTTGTCTAACAAGATGGTTCAATGCATCTAGACAATTTTTTTGACTTGGTCAACCTTGAATGATTCTTCATGCCTTGTCCCTTTTCACACTCAAGGTGCCTTCATTTTATCTAGCTGGACTTGATCCCTATTCACATTGAGCTAGATTTTTATTCATATTTGAGCAAATTATGAGTCTCCTTACCCATTTATTCATCAATCTAAATTTTAAGAGAAAAATTAATATTCCCATTAGCTTAAGCTAATTTAGGAATATTACAGTCTCCCCCTCCCAAATGTCGCTTGTCCTCAAGAAACTGCAAGGGTGCTGCAAAATCTCCCCTCTTCCTCTTGTGGCCCTCTCATCCCATAGTCTCCTCCATTGCTTCAAAATTTCTGCAAAAATTCCATCTCCCAATGGCTCCTCCCAAGTGTGAAATTTGGCCTTTGGTGAATAAACCCAATGGCTCTCATCATGAAATAATGGAAGGTTGTTATGGAAACCTTCTTGCTGACCCATGGCCTTCTCAAGAAATAAGTGATGACAATCATGGGGAATTTCATCATCAATGGAGGTCTCCTTCCTCCATGCTATCATCCAAATAAAATGAATCACCCTCTAGCTTGTTAATTCATATAAAAGCTCCTCCCAATTTCTCATGAGAGGCAGGCCCCAAGTGCTCCAAAAAAACATATGGTCCATATCATAAAGAAACAAGTGATATGCAATGGTGGCCATACAGTTCCTCATGCTCCCCTTGGAACATGTAGTGCAGAAAAGTTAGGGACTCTCGTCCCCCAAAGACACACCCAACAAATGTGTCTTTCCTCCAACCATGACCCCAACAAAATTGAGAACATCTTCAGCATGTGGGATCATATGTAAGATCATGCTAGCTTCCATATACAATAAGGGAGAAGGACAATGGTCCCTCATGTGCAACCAGTGTAGTTTTCCTCCTAACTGCCATAGGATATGATATGACAAGCACTCTCCCCAACACTTTCTTTCTGCCCCATCATTCTTGCATGCTTGGAGAAGGTGTATGATGTTTGGTGTTAAGGAACCACACCATGAAGAGTACATCATCTCTCCAAGATCTCCCAAAGAATGGCCAACATCACCATTGTTCATAGCCCAAAGTGGCTCATGAAGCCCATCAGCAAAAGTGCCCCCTCTTGGAGCCAAGACCTGCACATGAGTGTTAAGAAAATACAAGTATATAATGAATACATCATGAGATTCAGCAATACAATGTTTGTCATACACTTTTCTAAAATCAGCAAGGTAGCTCATGGATGAGCTCCCTCTCACACTCAATAAATAAGGAGGTGATAATGATAACTCTTCCCAAGAGCTATGTCCCTCCTCAACCAGCAAATGATTCATGCACTTACTCATATGAGAGTGCATCTCCTCTTTGAAATTTTCCCACATGAATCCATATAATATAGTGTGACATGTTTTAATGAAACTAGTGCGATTTGAAAGCAAGACCTCATATATTGTGTTAAGTAGTTTTTTCTTGAGCTTGGAATCTTTAGTTAAGTAGATCTGATCATGAACATAATTGATTTCATTAACTACTTTGTGCTTTCCATCCATTTCTTTCCCATCAAGAACCTTACATGTGAATAGGTCCTTAGAATATTCCATCAAGAGTTGGGACTCCCAATAAGGGTCTAGGCTTCCCAACATTGACAGCATTGTAGAAATCTGAAATGATGCTTTTGTCATATGATGGCTCTCCACCTTGACATGCTTGATGTCAAAGTCACATGTTGGAGTATTCCCAATCTTCTTTTGCTGCACTTCTTGCAGCTGATCTTGCTCAAGAAAAGATTGAAGTTTAGGAAAGTCGCCCTTCCCTTGAGAGGTTCTCTTTCTCAAAAACCTCCATCTCTTTGCTCCTGCATACAAAAACGAAATAATTTTTTTGTTATGTTCAAAATCTTCATTATATATTGGATTATCCTTTTCTACCCTAAAGCTATGGAGTAGCCTCTTGATACTATGCTCATATCAGCACAAATTTCTGAATCTATCCCCTCCAACACAAATAGATGAATGGAAGAAAACAAGGTCAATTTCAGAGCGTTGTAGTGGCCCCTTCCAAGGTTCCCTCTTTAAACAATTAGGTTGCTGCTGCATATAGTTGAGAGAACACTTTAATTTCCCTCCAATCAGGAGTTCTTCTTGATGAAATGCCTCCTTGAAGAGAGGCGTCAAGGCATAGAGTAGGATGTGAATGTAGGTGGATAGATTTGCCTCTAAATTTGTTGCATGGGTCCTCTTGCCTTCTTTGTTCTTCCAAAATCTGAAATAGAGAAGGGTTCATGCTTTCCATCTTATGATGCCATTCCTCCTCTTTTCCTCCTTCTATCTTCAAGATCCCATCACTTGGCAATGAAAGTGCATGCTGCTCATGTGTTATGCCAAGAGCTCTATGTGTGAGACCTTTCGGAACTCTTTGCAAGAGTGCAAGAGTTTCTTTTCTTGGAGCAAGTGCTCCATCCTCTTCTCCATGAGGTGCGTGAGGTGCCCTTGTCATGACTGTGTTATTCTCCCCTTCCTTCCCTTTCTCCTCTTCAATGGTTGAAGTTGTCTTATCTTCAACAAGAGACCTCAAATCTTGGTCTTTTTTTGAAGAAGGAATATTCGTGTCTCTCCTTTGAGAATAAATCCCTTTATCCAAAGGAGATATTGCCCTTGGCAAAGCATCAAACAAACTCACCTCCTCTTCATTGGTTTTCAAAAATGGATTTGGATTTAAAGACCCTCCCAACTCATGTAAAAGTTTTGTTTGATATGGTTCAATAGTTGCAATAGAAGATGTTTTACATGCAATATCATCAAACCTCTCTACTAATATTTTAATGAACTTTGCATAAGTAGATGTATTTGCATTCTTTAAGGAAAATGATTCAAATAACAACCAATCATAGGCCTTACCCTCAAAATGCAGCACTGCTACTTTGATGGCCTGAAATTCTGAAACTCAATGTTGCTGCACAAAGGTGTCTAGCTCCTTCATTTGGAAAAACCCTTGGAATTTCAAGTGATCTTTGAACTCCTCAGATTGGGCTTCATATTCTTGCAAATAATCACCAAGAGTATCTCTCTTTAGCACATCTCCTTTCTTCCTCTTCACAAAGAAATTGTTGATATCATGTGATAGTTCTGATGATATGGTTGAGTGCTCATATCCAAAAGATGAGGACTTAGAATCTTCCTCTTGTATGGATTTTGTTGAAGTGTCTTCATGTGTTTCCCTCCTCATTTCTTTGATGCCCTCGCTTTTCCCCTGCAGATTTGTCAAGAGAAGTTTTGAGAACCTCCTTTCTCTAGAAAAAAAGGGTTTTATTTAATTTCTTCTAAAAATCTCCTCCTCCCCATGAGAAGACTCCATAATTCTTAGGCTCACACGCTGAGCCAACATTGTTGCTCTGATACCACTGTAATATCCAAAACCTGGAATTTTATACAACAACAAGAATACCTTAAGGTATTCCAAAGTTCAAGAAAATAAATTAATCAACTCATGTAATGTTTTTGAACACATAGCTATCATAATATCAATGACAACAACAAACTATGCATTTATACAGTTCACCGAGTGGGGAAAAGAAGCTATTTTTGCCTTAAAAATGCTATTTTATGAGTATTGAGCTAAAACAGTGGAAAATAATGGTTTTTCCATTATAATAGACAATATAGGACATGAATGCAAAATATATTCATAAATAAATTCTTTTAGCTTATTTAAACAGGCCTCTCATGCTCAAGACAACTTAAAATTGCCAAAACCCCAAGACTGCCAAAATGCCAAAGTAGCTGCACAAGTGACTACGCGGTCTAAAGGGAGGTTAAATAATAAAATAGAGAAATATGACTGATAATTTTATTATAATACTCACTTATGTACAAAATCAGAGATCTAATCTCTTTTACACAAATCCAAGAAGATCCGACAAGGATTTCTTGACAGAAACGATATACAGGAGAAGCTGCTGCAAAATTTATGGCTAAATAACACTGTATGGATGAAGATCTACAATATATGGCTTAGCATGCAAAGAAATAGCTTTATATTCTCCCTCTATCTTCCCAAAGGAAAGGTTGATCCTCCTATTGGGAAACTAGCTCCTCTAAATGGGGTTTCAACCCCTTCCACTGCACACCTTAAGAAATAACGCATTTTTCTAAAGGGACTACATTTTTACTGAAGGTAGATGCTTGGCCCAACTCCAGGTAGTGGAAAATTCATATCATAACCCTCCTCTTAGATTTCTTGAACAAGATCTCCAAGAAAGAGTAGGGAATCCCCACCCGAGTAAACCCTTGCACTAAGCAGTGCAGCAACTTAGCTAAACAGCTAAGTATGCAGGAAGTATAAGAAAACCTCATGAAAATATAATCTCCAATATGTCCATATGCTTGCCATATCCTTCATTATATAATTGATGAGCTCCTTCACCAAGGGTCCCACCCACTATGAGGTTGCTTCCATGCAAAGGCTCCTCCACAAAAACTGTGTTGTCCAACAAGATGGTTCAATGCATCTAGACAGTTTTTTTGACTTGTTCAACCTTGAATGATTCTTCATGCCTTGTCCCTTTTCACACTCAAGGTGCCTTCATTTTATCTAGCTGGACTTGATCCCTATTCACATTGAGCTAGCTTTTTATTCATATTTGAGCAAATTATGAGTCTCCTTGCCCATTTAGTCATCAATCTAAGTTTTAAGAGAAAAATTAATATTCCCATTAGCTAAAGCTAATTTAGGAATATTAAAATTACAATTACGAATTATGCAGAAGTGAAAGATACATGACACATGATCCGTGAGAACTAGCTCACCATGTCACTTTATATCTAAAAGGAAAGATAAGTGCGATCCCTTAGGATTAGGAGATCCTGAGGGATCCATGAAAAAATGCTATCCTTGGAAAATTCGTTCGTTCTTGTGCTAATCCTTACTGATTTATCTTTGATTTGACCGTATTTAATGTGTCTTCTTTCCTGTTATCAAGTCCTGTTGTTCCTTCTGTCATTTTCAGCATAAAAAGAAACAGGAATTAGTTTGGACAGTTAAATCGTATCAAGATCATTTTTCATTCATTTTTCATCAAAATCCTTTCATTATATGATTATATCATGGCACAATATGGATAAGGAAGAAGAAAAAGAACAATAATAAAGAGTAAATACATACCTATTGCAAGGCTCAACAAGGACATGCTTTATTTAGGTCTTGGAATTCAATGTAAACTTGAATTGTTCCTTGTTTCTTTTCCACAGGAACTGGATTTGAAACCCACTCAGTCAAAGGAACTAGGTAAATGAACCCTACCTTTAGCAGCTTCTCTACCTCAGCTTTGATAGCTGCAACCTTCCTAGGGTTGACCGAATGAAGCTTTTACCTAATAGGCTTAGCATTTTTGTATACCTTGATCTCATGTTCGACAAAAGATGGATCTATACTAGGCATTTCCTCATAAGACCAGGAAAGCACATCTCTAAACTCTCGAAAGAGATCGGTGTAAATTTGAATCTCTTCAGGGGAACATTCAACTCTGATGAATACATTCTATATAATGTTGGGATCTCTGGAGATGTTCACCGAGATAGTAGGAGAAATCACAACTATGTTCCCTTCAAAAAAAACCTGTACTGGTGCTAAAAGGTTTAGGACTGGGTGAATAGGACCAGAAGACTGAGGGCTAGGAAAAATTGATTCAACTTCATTCAAATCTGGTAGGAAGTAAGACCGATGATGAAAATCATCCCATGGTCTCTCTACACCATTCATTGCTTCAAGGATTGCCTCTTCAGATGGAAGAGTGGTATCAAGGCAATCTTGAGCTGAAGATGAACTAAGAGTCCAATCCAGAGCCACATCTCCATCCAATTCCTTCGATGACAGAGAATTTGGAATGGAATCTGCAAATTCCACAATAGAGCTATAATAAATCTCAGCTGCAGACATAGGAAATGTCATTCCACCCACTTGACCTTCTTCTAATGTAGAGGTAGGAGAAGTTAAGGTCAAAGGGTCTGAATAATAATGAGTTTTGAAGAACTCTCTTCGAATAGGAGCCCTGGAGGATGAAATTGCCTTGATATGAAACGAAGGAGGCAAAAGATCAAAGTACCCATCAAGGAAGTGTAATTCCAACCCCTAGATTCTCAACAGGTGGCCTGGTATCCTTCACCAAAGGAATGGTTGAGTAAGAGGATGTATTTAGATCTATAGGAAAACAATCCAGTTGATCAACTGTAACAATTCTCCCTTCATGAGGGAAACAAACAATGTGAAATAGTGAGGATGCATTGGCATACATCTCATATATCTAGTTTCACCCCAACAGAAGGTTATAGTCTAAGCTTGCCTCAACTATCTCAATTTCAATATTAATAGTTTTGCCCCCAACACAGATGGGAAAAGCTAGAACAATACCATGCATTCTGTGAGAATGACCATTAAATTTAGTAAGAAGAGTGGCTAAAGGAATAGTTGCAGGAGATCCAATACCCTTCCAGCATGCGAGAGACATCACACACGTGGAAACACCCTCATCAACGGTTGTTCGAGAAATATTGAATTTTTGATAAGTTGACCTGATATGAAAGGCCATATGATGAGGAAGTCTCTTTTTAAAATTCAACATGTCAAATGTGATCATAAGAGAACTCTTTGGATCAACAACCCCAATAGCAGTGAGCAAAGCACTCCGCTGAGCCGGACAAGACTAAAGCACCTATAACGCGGACATGGCACAAGGACTTTGAGCCAGATCTTCTACAATCGAGTAGTTCTGGGCAGCCTTGGCATTATGATTGATCGTCAAATTTTTTGAAGACCCTTTTGGCATCTGAAGTATAGACTCAATAGTAGGCATAGTAATATCAAGTGGCTCAGTACTATCAGGAGCACCCTTGGCTTTCGAAGACTCATCTTCGCCATGGTCACAAGATCTCATAGTGATATCTGTGTGAGAACTCATCATGTATATGTTTGATGTATTTTCCCCTTCCTAGCTACCCCTAGAGGAAGCCCCGGCATTTTGATTCACTCCAGCAACTAATTTCTGCCCTTGGGGAAAAGGGTTTGTTAGAACAGTTTGGGAACTAGAAGAACCCTGTTGAGCTAACAAGCATTTTGTATCCTGAATTTTAGGGAAAAGGTGCATAAGATGGTCTCCAGTGCACAGCTTACATGGAAACTTCACTTTCTTTTTATTATCCTTTTTACCCTCTCCAACATGGTCGTTGGATTTTTTTGTGTTCCCCTTCCCATCCTTGTCCTTTTTCTTGTTATTCCGTCCCTTCTTCTTCCCATCAGATTGTTGATTTCCTTTGGAATTGGAAGTTTGGACAACATTAATTTCCAAGGAATCAGAAGGAGTTGACACTGAAGGCACAACCTGACCAGAAGAAGAAGATTGTATGGACAACTATTGTAATTGACTAAACAGGTTAGCCACACCGCTATCAATCGAACCAATAAGTCCATTACCATGAGGACCAGGTTTAGTTTTGTCTAAGTGTAATTTGGAGTGAGGAGCATTTGGAAAAATTTTATTAAGGACTCCAGATTGAGAATAAATCAGTTCCAATTATTGAGCCCTAAAAATAGCCTTCTCTTCAGAAAGTACCCCCGAAAGGGATACGTTCTTAAAAATATCTAGTTGTAAAGATTGAAAAAACCACTCGAGAAGGAATTCATTTGGGATTTGGGCTTTAATGAGCCTCTTTCTTCTTCACCATTGCTGAATATGGTTAGAAATGTGAGTTGCCTTTTCCTGCTGAAAATTGGCCAGGAGATCAATCCTGCCGTCATAATGGAAAGGTAACTGAAAGTGATTTAAGAACATGGTAGCCAACTATCCAAAAGTAGAAAAACTACCCCCAGTTAACTCAATATACCATTTGGAAACATTTCTAGTTAAGGTTCTTTGAAATAATCTCAACCTAATCGAGTCATCAATCAGAGAGTTCGAGGAACACCATAAATGGAAAGTGGTGATATGATCTGCCAAATCCTTGCCAGTCTTCCCTTCAAATTTTGGAATATCTGAGTGATCTGAATGGATTGTATTAGTTATGTTGTGCTAAGTATCCATACAGTACTAATAATGTATGCATAAGATTCTCCTTAATTTTCAGGTTAAACAAATAGTTCTGGCTTTGTTAAACAAATTTCTGTGTGAGGATTGATTAATTATTTTAACTATTTATCATTATACGGTAGTAAATAATAGAGAAATAAAATATCACATAGCACATTACTCAGCAAATTATTGAAGTAGTTCACCCCCCCTGGGCTACATCTGCTGGTCCAACTCCCAATGGCATGTCCCTCATGTATTAGTTTGCTCAAAATGTAAGTACAAGTGAAAATAAGCCTCAATAGGAAAACCTCCTATAAAATCAACTCCAGAAGGTATGAATTAGCTAGAGATGACTATTCATTTACATAAAACAGATAAAGAAAGCCCAATACACTACCTTTTCCATGATGGCCTTGATGGCTCCTTGATCTTCCTGAAGCTAAAACTTCTAAAGCTAACCTATGATGGCTCTGAAACCTGTTCCAAACTGCTCAGAATATCGAAAATAGCCGAAATTGACTATTTTTCACCCAATTTGGATCAATAATGAGGGAATTATGGCAGAAAAAATATTTTCCCATTATCCCTCAAAACCTCCTCCAAAACTGGAGGAACTCCAGTTAAACTCCCAAATTCGGCAGACGAGATAGAATTGACGGAAACCATGCTAAAATGGCGATGGAATTTAATGCTGGCAGATAATGTTTGCTGGCACGTTCACATGCGCATTTAGCGCTGACTGCTAACTGTTGGGTAGATAACGTTGAACTCTGATCCCTTGGACACCGCACCATGGTTATATGAATGGGGGCTAGCCCTAAGGGTTTAGCCCTCTTAAACTTCGCTCAAATTTTAATGTAATTTTAAATATATATGGCAACAATTGGATTGTAAGGACTAATGCACAACCCGGGTGGTCAGGTCGGTGCACTCGTGGGCAAAAGGCCTGTGTTCAAATCCCCGCAAATGCAGTATTTTTTTATTGACAAAACAACTCTGTTGCTCGACCCGAGCTAAACAAGTTTACGTGTAGTGTGATGTGCTAAAGTACCCAAGCTGAATGAGTTTGCATGCAGAGGTGACTTGATCCTTTGTGCTACACTGCCCATGGTGTCGGGCTAAAACCAAATTTTTAACCTTTTATGCTTAGAGCTTGGGGCCACATGGCAGCCTCCAGGCAGGCCATGTGGTGCACTCCTACTGGCTTCCACAATTAAATCAAAAATGACTTCAAACCATACTATATTATTTTGATAAATTGCCTAAATTCAAACAAAGTAAAACAATCCTTTTTTGGAGTTTGTTAGGTGATTTCAAACCTCAATAAATTGTGCATACGACCTCAGTTTTGAGAACCATTTATGGCACCACAATCGCAGCAACGAGACCTTTCCGATTGTTCAGATTGCAACAATTTTTGAGAAATTTTATTTTTAAGCATTTTTCATAACTTGGACATGATCTCCTAATCACACCTCCCAACTGGGAAGCTTTTTGGACCCCAAAATCTCTCTGGACTACTGAACCTAAATGCAATATCCCAAAATAGGGATTGCACAGCAAGCCTGCTAAAATAACACACTTCTGTGAGATTTATGCACAAAAATGAGTTTTCAGCCCCTAGATCTCTTAGATCAGCAGATCTGGAGTCTATATCCAAAAGGGGAGCAAAAACAAATCAAACTAGGTGTGGTAAACAGATCTCCCACCACCTAGTCTAGCTGAAAAACACCCTACAAGAGGGGTTGCAGCTATGCACAACAAAATGCTTCAAAAATAATGTAGTCTTGGAGAGCATGAGCAAGAGGCCATCAAATAATATTAGATTTTGAAGATACAACATCAAATCAAATTTACAATGATGCTCTTACATTATACAGTAGAATACAAGAGACCAGAGAGAAAGAAATCTTCAGAAAAGAGGGCTGCAACACATGTATAAACTGCAAAAACGCTTAACAGTGTTATTTTATGGAGCTGCAGCAGCTGAATGTTACACTTCAGATCTAGAACAGATCTGTGGATAAAATATCAGATCCATTATAGATCTGTACACTAGAAAGACTCTATTACAAGATCCTCTTGGGGTTTTGATCAAATCATGAAATACAAAGAGTAGATCTGAGTTTTAAGTAGTAGATCTGCAATATTATTCACATATTTCTAAAGATGAATTTACATGAAAATAGATCAGATCTAAACAGAATATGGATCAACAAGCTAATCCATGGATCACCAAAGTGAAAGGAAAAGCCCAGCACCAGAGATATCTCATCAAAAATGGGATCAAAACACCCTGCAAAACATCCACTAAAAATAACGTAGTCCCTCAAGGGAAACTGCATTGTAGCTTGAATAATAGAGTTGGCCTAATGCCAAGATACAAATCTGAAGCTCAAATAGTGGGTGCACTCTTCCAGAAGGTTAAAAGACACACTCACTGAGAAGAGGCTCCAATACAAGCTAGATTGAATAGATCTAGAGTTCCACTTGCTGCAGCCTACAAAAGCAATCAAACCCTCGCTGGATCTGTGTTGCAGTTGGAAGTAGAGCTTGGCCAAATTCCTGATAGTGGATGCAATCAGCAAGAATCCTTCAAGGATCCTCAATGGAAGAGGTGAAATCCCTACATAGTAACTCCAGGTGCTAAACAACACTATTCTCCACTGAACAACAGAGAATGGTATTTGTCTAAATAGACAAGATACTCAGAAATATAGAAAATTAACAACCTTCTCTTGCTGCCTTCCCCTTCCTTTTATAATATGAAAGCCTTTGCAAACCCTAAACCACCTTGGTGAGTTAGCTCCTTTCACATGAGGGGCCTCCTTCTAGAACTACGATGTCCCTTCATGAGGTGTGTTGTATCTAGACAACATTGTAGATTTGGTCAAGGTTGACCTAGTCTCATAGCTCAAACCCCTTTCACACCTGCAAGTGATTTATTTACATAGCCCAGAATTATCCATGTTCATATGGGCATTGATTTATTCATTATTTTAGGAGTTTTACATCTCCTCCTTTATTCATTTATTCATGCAACAGAAAATGAGCCTAAATTTCGTATTCCTCTTAGCTTAGGCTAAGTAGGAATATTACAGTCCTCCCCTCCAAAATGTTGCTTGTCCTCAAGAAACTGATAGGGTGAGAGCTGTAGTAGTTCCCCTCCTCCATTGATGGAATAATTAATGATAAATTCCTCATCATAAGCCAAGTGCTCATCAAGCCAATACATCATGAATTGTTCCTCCAAGGTCAACATAAGATGTGCATAGTCCATCCCACCAGGAGTGAAAAATTCAACAGAAATAAACATGGCTGGAGCAATGCTCCATATAAAAAATGTAGCATGAGGTATAGGGAGAATTTCCAATCCATGTGGCACATACAAAGTATCCATCCTCCCTCCATACAATCCCATAAACAGTACAACTATATCATCCAAGTATGGAAGCAAAACTACATATATGCAAACAAAAATCTAAGCTTGACGAGGTGGGTCAAAATCCCACATGTGATGCCAGTGCAGTGCATCTCCTACCTGCATTAGATCAAGGTGTGGTAAGTGGCATTCCCACCACACATTTTTTGCAGGAGTCACCTTGACATGGCTGAAGATTTCAGATAAGTTTGGTGCCTTTTGAAAGCACCCATCATGAGAAGGAATCTCCCTTTTCTCATCAAGCAAATGGCCAAGTTCAACATTTCTATTGGCCCACAAAAGGCCATGAGATCCACATAATCTCTTACTCCCTTTAGGAGTCATATCTTGCAAAAACATGGTAAAATAATATGACAAATCAAAATATAAAGCTTGCCATACATGATCAGATCCTTTACCATCAAAGTTTCTCATACACATGGAGTTGTGCATGGACATTTCCTCTCCCTCAAAAGAAGGAAAAATTGGCTGTAATGACTCTTTCATAGATTCCATTGGCTGTCCCAACTCCACATAGATCATGCACTCTTGAAAGTGTTGATATAGTTCCTCTCTCAAGCCTTCCCAATCAAACCTCCTCATGATCAGGGTATAGATCTTCATTGAATGCATATGGCTTAGAAGGAATTCTTTGTGTGCCCCTTGTAGTATCCTCTATTTGAGCTTGGAAGCTCTAGCCAAGAAGACCCTACCATGATGATAGATGAATTCCCCTTGGACTAAGTAGCTCTCTTCTTGTTGCATGTCATCTAGTATCATACCTGTGTGGAGATCTTTGGAATACTCTACAAGCAGTTGAGATTTCCAATACAGATCCACACTGTTCAACAATGACAGCGCTGATGATACATCCATGGAAGTGCCTATCATGTTTTTGATATCCTCTTTTAAATTTCTCATGCCAAATTTGTGTGTTGGAAGGCTAATCCTCCCATTCTTCTCCTCCCACAGTGCAGATCCAGAAAAGAGAGAGGGTGATAGTGGTGCAGGGAGAAGATCCCCCTCATTCTTGAGTTTTCCCAAGCCATCCAGTGTTGTAACTTGGTCTCCCATTGCTCCAATCCCTCCTGGATCTAGATTTGGAGTAGCACTTTGTGAGGTCTCCCCGACAAGATCTGAATCTGGTGGCATCCCAGGTGATTTTCCACTAGATAGGAATGTCCCCTGCAGAATTCTCATGAACATAAGAGAAGAGACTGTTAGATCCTTGCTTCCATTGTGCAAATCCATCGTTGTTGTTTGTGTGGAAGTACTAGGTGAGGGATAAGTGTGCATGCCTTGAATCATTTGGGGCTTACCACTCTTCAAGTCCACCCACTCCATCAGCAAATCTTTCCAATCAGTGGTGACCTTCCCCAATGTAATCAACCATTGGACACCCAGAATGATATTGGTGTTTGGTATGTCAACTACAAAAAAGTGATCCACCAGAGTGTAGGATCCCATAGTGACTGAGAGTGAGGGGACATATTGCATTCATTGCATTGTCCTATCTCCTGGGACCAAGACAAAGAATCCCTCAAAAGTATCAGTGGGGATTTCTCTCCTTTCCACAAGATGAGCATCAATAAAGTTGTGGGTTTCCCCACTGTCAATCAGTACAGATACCCTCTGATTCATGATTGAACCTTGTAGTCTTAGGGTCAAGTACTTGGGCACTCCTCTCAAAGATGCAAGAGTTCCACCTATTGGATCAAAGGCTCCATCCCCAGCTCCAGATGGTGTTGTTTCTCTATCAAAATTATCAGCGTTCTGACCCCTCCTTGGTTCATCATCTTCATCTTCCTCCTCAAAATCTGAGAAGACTTCTATGTAGTGTGCTTTCCCAGCAGCACATATATGTCCAGGTGCCCATGACTCTTAGCAAGTGAAACACAGTCTCTTCTTTCTCAGCTCCCTCCTGAGTTCAATATCAAGAGGCTTCTTGAATGAGCTCTCCTTGGAAGGAGCAACTTTTTCTTCCTTCCCTTTAGAAAGGTGAGGGGCCTTGCTCTGGAAAGTTTCCTTTTCTTTTGGCAAGGCATCTTGAGGGTCTCTAGCCCTCTCAATGGAATCATACAAAGTGATGGGCTTGGTAGATTTAACCAACCCATGAAAAGGTTCTTCCAAGTCATCGATGAACATGTACAACCTCCTTGCTACAGACAGATCAGGGACCATAACAAATAATCTTAGAAAATCAGAGATATAAGTTTCTACATTTCCTGATTACTTTAACCATGAAAGGCTCATAAAAGGTGCTTCAAAATCATTTCTGTCAAACCTTTCCACCAATATTCTACTGAATTCAGAATAGGCAGTCACATTGGCATGGCCCAATGTAGACAACCCATGGAACCACCAATTGTGTGCTTCACCTTCAATGTGCAGCACTGCAATCTTGATGGCTTCAATCTTGGGGACATTTTTCAACAGAAAGTAGATGTCCAGCTTTTCTACCCATGCCTTGGCAGAACTGGTGGATGATCCATCAAACTTGGGCAAAAATAATCTACCCATAGAGTGATGTCTATCATGATTAGGGAAGAACCAACCATCTCTATATTGATGCCTTGGTCTGTTTTTGTCTTTGAGGTGACAAAACTCTTGGAAAATCAAGTGTTCCTTGAATCTCTGATTCTGAGAATCATATTCCACAAAGTAGTCTTCAATGGATTCTTTCTCTTGTGGTCCTTCATTCTCCACATCCAAGAAGGTAGGCATAGTAGAGCGTTGTGGATCTTGTGGAGCTTATGGCTGGTTCACTGGTTGACCAGTCCAGTGGTGAGACATGCCAGAGCTTTCCCTAGGATGAAATCTCCCAAGAGATTCCCTCATCCTATCCACCCTCATCTCTTTGATCTCTCTAGCAAGGTCTTGCATGGCCACCAAAAGAGTTCTTGCAAACTCTTCTACCTATTTATCGCTCCCAGTTTTAGGGGCTTTACCCTTGTCTTGATCCTCAGTAGTGTAATAAAACTTCTTGTGGCTTCTATTCTGATACCTCTTCTCCCTCTCAGTAAGAGGCTCGTCTTCTTTTGAAAGCATTATGGTTGAGATTCTCCAGTGCAAGCACAGGCTGTGCCAAGAAAGGAGCTCTGATACCACTGTAATATCCTAAAATATGGATTGTACAGCAAGCCTCCTAAAATAACGCACTTCTAGGAGATTTATGCACAGAAATGAGTTTGCAACCCTTGGATCCCTTAGATCATCAGATATGGAATCTTTATCCAAAAGGGGAGAAAAAACAAATCAAACTAGGTGTGGTAAACAAATGTCCCACCACCTAGTCTAGCTGAAAAACACCCTACAAGAGGGGTTGCAGCTATGCACAACAAACTACTTCAGAAATAATGCAGT
The DNA here is from genome assembly GCA_034641835.2 of Pinus albicaulis. Lineage (NCBI taxonomy): Eukaryota > Viridiplantae > Streptophyta > Pinopsida > Pinales > Pinaceae > Pinus > Pinus albicaulis. Next base: position 91,801,549 of record CM076569.1, on the reverse strand, counting down.
CTTGGAAAGCATGAGTAGCAGGCCATCAAATAAGATTAAATTTTGAAGATATAGTAGCAAATTAGATTTACAATGATTCTCTTACATTATACAGTAGAATACAAGAGACCAGAGAGAAAGAAATCTTCAGAAAAGAGGGATGCAACACATGTATAAACTACAAAAAGGCTTAACAGCGTTATTTTATGGAGCTGCAGTAGCTGAATGTTACACTTTAGATCTAGAATATATATCTAGATAAAATAAAATATCCATTACAAATCTGTATACTAGAAAAACTCTATTACAAGAGCCCCTTGGGGTTTTGATCAAATCATGCAATACAAAGAGTAGATCTGAGTTTTAAGTAGCAAATCTGCAATATTATTCAAGAATTTCTAAAGATGAATTTACATGAAAATATATTATATCTAAATAGAACATGGATCAGCAATCTAATCCATGGATCACCAAAGTGAAAGGAAAAGCCCAACACCAGAGATATCTCATAAAAAATGGGATCAAAACACCCTACAAAACCTCCACTGAAAATAACTAGTCCCTCAAGGGAAACTGCGCTATAGCTTAAATAACAAAGTTGGCCTGATGCAAAGATATAAATCTGAAGCTCAAATAGTGGGTGCACTCTTCCAGGAGGTTAAAAGACACACTCATTGAGAAGAGGCTCCAATACAAGCTAGATCTGAATAGATCTAGAGTTCCACTTGCTGCAGCCTACAAAAGAAACCAAACCCTCACTGGATCTGCATTACAGTTGGAATTAGAGCTTGGAAAAACGCCTGATAGTGGATGCAATCAGCAAGACTCCTCCAAGAATCCTCAATGGAAGAGGTGAAATCCCTGCATAGGAACTCCAGGTGCTAAGCAGGACTATTCTCCACTGAACAACAGAGTATGGTATTTGTCTAAACAGACAAGATAGTAAGAAATATAGACAATCAACAACCTTCTCTTGCTGCCTTCCCCTTCCTTTTATAAGATGAAAGCCTTTTTAAACCCTAAACCACCTTGGTGAGTTATCTCCTTTCACATGAGGGGCCTCCTTCTAGAACTGTGTTTTCCCTTCATGAGGTGCATTGTATCTAGACAGCGCTGTAGATTTGGTCAAGGTTGACCCAGTCTCATAGCTCAAACCCCTTTCACACTTGCAAGTGATTTATTTACATAGCCCAAATTTATCCATGTTCATATGGGCATTGATTTATTCATTCTTTTAGGAGTTTTACATGTCCTCCTTTATTCATTTATTCATGCAACAGAAAATGAGACAAAATTGCATATTCCTCTTAGCTTAGGCTAAGTAGGAATATTACACTGAATATGAGGAGACTGAATCTCCACTCTTCCAATCTTGATCCACCAAAATTTCCCTGATTTCATTAATTGGAGCTTCTCATAAAACGACAAACTTTTCCTTGAATCTGTTGACCGACTGTCGCTAACTTTGACTTTGTCATGCTACAAATTATTGAAACTTGCAGAACAGCAACTAAAATTTGCAGTAAACATATTGTTCCTACTTAGTTCTATCTTCAAATGAAACTAAAAATTACTTTCACCTTGCATCTTGTTCTTATGGTGATTTTTTGCTGAATTAGCCTTGTACTTGTGTTGATTCCTAACCAAGTTTTCTCGCCATAGTACCCTGCATTCTGAAACCAGCAATGATCATTGCTAAAATTTGTGCCTTATTTTCTTGGATGATTTACCATCTCTTGGATATTTTCACCTCGTTGCACTGACACTTTGCTTTCTGCACTGATTGACACCAAAGAAAATTGCTACAAATTCTTATCAGCTTCTTTCAAAGACAACCTACTTTCAGACTGAAACAACTCATTATTTACATCAGCATATACATGAAAATGATTATGTGTAACTTCTCTTTGTTTAATCATCAATAAAGTCAAATTTTGACTTGCATTGACAAGCCTTTTCATTTGCCGTACATTCACTAAAGAAGAGTCTAGCTTTTTGTGATGTGTTGTCACAATAAACTCCTTTCCATCCTTGAATAAATGGTACTTGTTCTCATGGCGATGGAAGATAGCTTTCCTGTCATACAGATAAGGACTTCCCAACACCACACCTATAATATCAAGTGGAACAACATCTTATCCAACCATGTCAATAAAATGTGTTGTTATTGCAAATCACAACATGCACTTCTTTGAAACATGTAAATTTGCATCCTTACAAATCCAACCAAGAGGATATGGTTTAGGATGTGGAATGGTTTAAAGATTTAGTTTCTTGAATAAGTCTTCAGAAATAAGGTTCTCTTGCGACCCACTATCAAATAGTGTGTCAACCTTGGTATGTTTGGAAATGACCCTCACATGAAATAGTTCAATTCTCTTCTCTTCACTTGGAGCTTCTATGTGACAGTTAGAAATACTAGAACTGGGTTTATTCACATTCTCTTTCCCCTTCAATTTCTTTGGTGACATAGCTATGATTTTTGTTTCATCTCCTGATTCTAACCCTAGGTCTTGTTCATCTATTGCAATTGTCTTGCCTTTATCATTGGCTTTATCTTTGGCTTTAAAAATTTCTGGTTTCAACTCTGGATGAAGTTTCCAACAATGGTCTTCATCATGGCTTTTTTTAGAACAGTTTTTGCAGAAAAATTTTCCCTTCTCTTTTCTAGAATTTGCATTTCTCTTTTTCTTCCATTTGCCTTTAAACTCACTTTCCTCATTCCCATCAAAATTTTGTTTACCCCTTGCCTCTAAATGTGTGGCTTGAACACAAACCTCATCTAAGCTTGTAGGGTTAAACATGAGAATGGTATTTCTTAGGTAAGTATGCAAACCTCCTAGATACTTGAGTAAAGTGTCTTGGCTATGCAAATCAATTCCTAGTAAAAGAGCTCTTCTTCTAAATTCTTGGGTATAAATTTGAACATTTTTTCCTTTCAACTGTTTAAAATTTTTTCAATCCATTATGTATTTTTGCATGTGAGCTAATGGATAAAATTGTTGTTTTATTGCAGAAATGAAATCAGACCATGATAGGATAATCTTACCATATTTTTTGATCTCCTCCTCTATCTTGGCTTACCACCAAACAAGAGTTTCACCTTCCATTCTCAATGAAGGTAGTTGAATTTTGGTTTCGTCATCATGAAAATTTTGAATTCTCAAGTATACCTCTAATTGCCTAATCCAATTATCTAGCTTTTCTGCATTAACTTCACCATCAAACTTTGGAAATTCAAACTTAACATCAATTTTAGGAAAAGGACTTTTACTCGTGCTCTTGACTTTGTGAGTATGATGTATTGAGGATGATGTAGAGGTTGATGACGATGAAGATGAAAATGAGGGTGATGATGGTGACTTTCCATTGTCTCCATTTCCTCCATTACCCTTCTTGGATTTATCCTCATCATTATGGCCTCCTAACGATCCCTCTCCTTCCTTGTGAAGTTTGTACCCTTCTCCTTCAAGCCTTTCATTCCTTTCTTGATAAAGGACTCTCACAATTTCAGTCAAATCAAGGAATGCTTTTCTAAACACCTTTTCTTCCTCTTTGGGATCAACTTCTTCATGGGTTTCTCCTTCCCTTGAAGACATACTTATGGCTTCTTCTGCTTCTTTTGGAGGTGAAATTTAAGGTTTAGATACTAGCACTCTTGCCCTCCTTGGTTGAGGATTACTGTAAGTCCTTTCCAATTGACCTTCTCCTCTCTTCAGCTTCAGCATAGTAAGCATGAAAAACCTTGAAAAAATTTAAACAAAATTTTCACAAGAACAATACAGAGAAAGAGTTTCACTCTCCTAATGCTCAAAACCTAAGCTATGATACCAACTTGATTAATGGATTGTATTAGTTATGTTGTGCTAAGTATCCAAACAGTAATAATAATGTGTGCATAAGGTTCTCCTTAATTTGCAGGTTAAAAAAATAGTTCTGGCTTTGTTAAACAGATTTTTGTGTGAGGATTGATTAAGTATTTTAATTGTTTATCATTGTACATCAGTAAAGAACAGATAAATAAAACATCACATAGCACATTACTCATCAAATTTTTGAAGCAGTTCACCCCTCCTAGGCTACATCTGCTAGTCCAGCTCCCCATGGCATGTCCTTCATGTATTAAATTGCTCAAAATGTAAGTACAAGTGAAAATAAGCCTCAATAGGAAAAAATATCTGTAAAATCAGCTTCAAAAGGTATGAATTAACTAGAGATTACTATTCATTTACATAAAATAGATAAAGAAAGCCCAATACACTACCTTTTCCATGATGGCCCTAATGGCTCCTTGATCTTCCCCGAAGCTAAAACTAATGAATATGACCTCTCATAGCTCTAAAACCTATGCCAAACTTCTCAGAATGTTGAAGATACCCCAAATTGACTATTTTTGCACCCAATTTGGTTCAATAATGAGGGAGTTATGGAAGAAACAAGATTTTCCCAATATCCCTTAAAAACCTCGTCCAAAACTAGAGGAACTCGAGTTAAACTCCCAAAATTGGTAGACATGACAGAATTGGCGGAAACTGTGCTAAAATGGCAGAGGCACTTAATGCTGGCGGATAATTTTTGTTGGCACGTTCACATGCGCAGTTAGCGCTGACTGCTAACTTTTGGGGCGGATAAGGCTAAACTCTGCACCCATGGACACCGCACCATGGTTATATGAATGGGGGCTAGCCCTAAGGGGTTATTCATCTTAAACTCTACTCATATTTAAATGTAATTTTAAATATATATGGCAATGATTGGCTTGTAAGGACTAACGCACAACCCGGGCAGGAGGCCCGTGTTTGAATCCCTGCAAATGTAGCATTTTTTAGTTGACAAAACAACTCTGTTGCTCGAACCAAGCTGAATGATTTTCTGTGCAGTGTGACCCGTTGAACGGCCTGAGCTGAACAAGTTTGCGTGCAGAAGCGACCCGAACCTTCATGCTGCACTTCCCACGGTGTCGAGCTCAAACCAAATTTTTAACCTTTTATGCTTAGAGCTTGGGGCCATGTGGCAGCCTCCATGCAAGCCACGTGGCACCCTGCTATTGGCTTCCATGATTACATAAAAAATGACTTCAAACCATACTATATTTTTTTGATAAATTGCCTAAAGTCAAACAAAGTCAAACAGCCATTTTTTGGAGTTTACTGGGTGATTTCAAACCTCAATAACTTCTACATACGCCCTCAGTTTTGAGAACCATTAGCGGTGCTAGAATCACACTGATGAGACCTTTCCGGTCATTCATATTGCAACCATTTCTAAGCACTTTTATTTTTGAGAATTTTTCATAACTTTGACATGATCTCCCGATCACCGAGGGGAGCTTGGTGGGGACCGGAGGCCAACGCGGACAATAGCGAATAGGATCGTTAGTCAATTTTGACAGATCTGGAATGTTTAACATTGCTAGAAATGGTAAGCGAGGAGGAGCATGGGAATTTCATCCTCCATAGGAAGGATTCCCAACATTCTAAAAAGAATAACCTAGATTTTTTGAGGCACCAAGTTGCCAAGTGTTGTTTGTAGAGAATGCTGGGCCATAAGAGAGTCTTTGTGACCCAAAATTTGGAGAAGGACCCCCCCCCGCCCCCCCCCCCACCCCCAAAAAAAAAACATAGAGTGACTATAGATAGGACCATTTCCTCCAACTAAGGTAGTGAATGGAGAGGAAACCCCTTGGTAAGGGTTCCAAGCATTTGCAAATGGAGAAAAATATTGAGAAGTACTTGATGAAGGGAAAGGAACATTCCCTTGCTATCCAGCGAGAAACTAATTCCCTACTACTAACTCTGTAAAAACAGGGTTCCCTCCTATAAATACATTATATCTTTGACCTCTCAAAAATGGATTGAAACCTGAAGTTTGAGAGGTAAAAGGTAAATATCCCAAGGAAGGGTTTGCATGAGGGATGTGCCCACTTCCAAAGGGGAACCCTTGAAATGAATATGATCCATTAGCCATAGAATAAATGGGTGTGGAAACAGCTGAAGCAGCAGAAAAGGAGAAAGAAGGAATCCCGCTAGTGGGCATTCCAAAAGAAAAGGGACCAGATGAGAAGCATGTGCTTAGGTGTAACCAGAGCCAAACACAATAGCACTAGAAGTGATTGTCGATATAGCAATAGTGCCCCCTCCTTCAACCAAAAGAGGAGTTTGAACACTCGTAGTGTTCACATCCGAAATTGTGTTCCCATTCGTGGCCATCAAAAAGTATGAATATGAAAATAAGGACTTTATAGTCTCTAAGACTCGAGTTCGATGTACTAAAAAATGTAAGGATAACTAGCAGGAAGAGGAGATGGAAGAGACTTAGCAGGCTGAGGGACTTCCTCTATTTCTACTTCTTCTATTGGAAATAAAACTCTAGATATGAGTGAAGCACTTCTCTCTATACTGACACTAACACCAGAACCACCCACAGAAATTTCAAGCCCCAATAAATGATCTCTCTTCGCTGTGTTTGAAACCACCAGGTGAAAATCACCCTCTGAATTACTCCTATGCCTTCTTGAAGAATGCCCGACACTCGCGGGAGAAAACCCACAAAGCCTTCTCAATCGACGAGGTGATTGGTCAACCAATTAAAGAGATTAAAATTAGACTCAAAAAATATATGAAGCTAAGCAATCTAGGAGTAAAGAGCACATTCCAAAAAAAATTCCTAAGATACAGCCAGGAAAGCAGCTCTCAATTATTTCCTCTCTGGGTGATGAGGACCGAACACCAAAATACAAGATAGCGAAACAATAGGACCTTCCAAAAATATTCTAGGGTAATTATGCCCCAGGCCTACTAGTGAAGGTAACATAAATAGTTACGCTAACCTCCTAACAACATCCTTTGTCGATGCAAGTCCCCAAGCTTCGCAAGGGCACCCTCCAGAAGTATCGATGGAAGTGATGCAACGTATGTCTCAGGTACCACGGGTATTCCCCCCTCGTAGTCACCTGTGCGGTCCCTAGGATAGGCAACTATGGGCACCAATCCGTATCGGCAGCCGGGTAGAACGATCTTAGGTCAAGATTCAGCAAATAGGAGAGGGGGTATCTCTCCTCTTTACCTGCACTATGCCTCACGCTTGACTCTCTGGAGGAGAGATTTCCCAGTCACCTTAATGGTGATGGATTTCACTCATTAATAAACTGTCTATGTCGAACAATTTGAGCGGACTTAGAGAGTTAACTCTCTGCTCACCTAATCCAAGGCCCTACATCCTAGCTAGTTGGTGTATGATTAATGACAATTATAAAAAAACTTCTAGTCTCTTTTAATTATATTGTTTATTTTAAATTGGTTGTTACTTAAGTCAAGGGCTCACGGAAGTGAAACTGATGGTGTTTTATGAGGCAGAAGAAATCAATGAAAACCTATTTACATACAAATGCAATGATTTCCTTTCAATGAAAAGTGATATCTACACGGGTTCTATGAAACTAATAAGCAAAAACTTTGTTTTTTTATTTTCAAACACTCATTCTTCACATGATTTAGAAAGTTATGAAAAAGACTAAAATGATCAAATTCACTTAATGCAAACTACCAATGCTATGCAAATCCTAAGATGCTAGTTCTAAAGAAGCAAAAAAGAGTTCCTAGACAATATTTTAATCACTTTTTGACAAAACAAAAGGCCAATTCCAAACAAAACTCCTATGCATAAGAACATCAAAAATGCACTTGATAAAAGAGTGAAAACAAAATAAAACTTCCTTCACAATCAAGCCAAGAACCGAAGGCTAAGAATCAACCAAGAACTCCAAAAGATGTAATCAAACCGTAAAAATGAACTCAAAGAAAAAAATAAGGAAAACATAAAATGTTTTTGTGTTTTTTTTTCTTATAATGGAAGAAAAGATATTTGAAGAAAACAAAAACAAAATACCCAAGAACTGGAATCAATCCAAATGAGCCTAAAAAAATCCTCAAAGTGCTCAAGTGAACTATGCTACTTTTGTAGCAGGACTTAAATGAGAAAAACAAACCAAGAAACTCAATCAATTGATTCATCACAGTAGCACAATCTTGCAATGAACAACCACCCAAAAAACCAAACAGAGACTTTTCAAGATTCACAACAAGACAATTTCAAGAAATCAAGAAAACCAAAATAGACCAATGAGGTAAAAACCATAAATGAAGCAATGCATAGGGCCAAGAAGAACAAACAAGCAGAGGCTCTCTATTCCGATAGGTCAGAATAGCCAAGAACTTCAGGAAAATCTGTTGGTGCTTCAACCGCAATTGAAAACACAGAAAACAAGGGAATTCACCAAATGGCTAGGTTTCCATAAACCAAGAGAGAAATAGATATAAAATCACCATATATACATTTCAGAGACCTTAAAGACACCACAGGAATGGTTCAACATAGATAGAACATACCACAGGGGCTGAAAATTAAAATTTTCAAATTTTCCTAGCCATATTTACAGTGTGCAACTAGCATGTATACGCAACTGTAACAAAGGAAACTCACATATATGCAAGTCCCTTTGGAAAACATAGCAGTTATATGGGAATGTGAAAAGAAAAAAATGCATATGGAAATAAAGATAAGGAAAAACGAAAAAGTCAAGCCTAATCAAGGGACCAGATCTTCTGTCTGACTGAAAAAAAGACTTGCTAGACTGTAAAAAGTGATATAACCTGTCAGGAACCTACAAGACAGATAAAACAACCAAAACAGAAAATCACAAGAATGTGGTCCCCAGTGAAGTCGTCATTTTTGTTTCGGGAAATGATACCCTAAAGGTCTTAGGTTGATTACCTTCACAGATCAGGGGCATGCCATCACAAGAAGGACTCAATAAACCAACTTTTATGCTAATAACTAGAAACTATAGGTTGCATAAATTGCCCAGATATCCCTCGATTCAAGTAGATCTCATGGGGTGTAAACCCCCTGCAACACTTTGTGCTTCAAAATCTGTAAACAAACAAAGAACGAACACGAAATCCTAGTTGTACAGCATATATATGTTCTAGATGTTAGTGGAAATTATGTATAACATTGTAAAAACAATATTAAATGTTCAATTAATTATCATTACACATGTATAAAAGGTAATTGACACGTAAATATCAGGAACAAGATGGTTTCTTCTTTAATGAAATGTACAATACATAAACATGAAGAGATCACCTGAAATCTACCACGGCCTTTGAGCATACCATCCTCTAGATCCACCTAGCCCTAGCCTCTCAAGATTTCTTCCAATATGAGTGCACAATGGATGTCATATAGGGTGATGAAAATCTCAAGGAAACAAGGGTTTTCTGAATATATCTAGGAAGTGTGGGAGGCATGAGAATATATCAAACTTGGATAGGGCTCCAATAGCGTATAGTATCTATATATCTCTCTTTCTCTTTTTTTAGGCCATTCCCTTGAGGGGATTTTATTCTCACTCAAATTAGTTTTTTACAGTTGGGAACAGTTAGGCCACGGGCTGGGGTGGTTAAGTTATTGGAACAAATGTAAACCCCACCTCAAGATAGGGAAAATATATATTTTTTAATGATTAAAATGGTATACGTAGTTCTCTATAGATGGAATCGCATGTATACGTGGAAAATTCTAGCCAGAGTTGCGTATGGGTTTTAAGATACTGTTTTTTGAGAAAATTTCCAAGTCTAGAGGGAAGGGGTGCCCAAGACCAAAGAATAAATCTTCAAGTATGAGTTGGTGATAAATGATGCTATAACAACAACAGTGCCCAACCTCCTTCTTGGGAGGTCTTTTCTTTGATGTTCTTGCCATGCCATACCTTCCTTTGCAGCTGAGCTACCTCTGTGTGAAGAAGTGCTTGCATTATGAACTCATCCAATCCATTTAGTTGTAGCAACCTCTCTTTTTAGGAATTTGTTAGAGCTAGATTTCAGCTTCCATTCTTAAAGTATTGAATTCAAACTCAACTAAAATTAGAGCTTTCTTACCATAGACTAGTTCATGAGAAGTGAATCTTGTTGTTGTCTTTCAAGTGGTGTTGTAGGCCCAAGTAGCTTATACTAATCTATCTACCCATTGTTTTTTGTTGCTGCTCACAACCTTGGCGAGGATGCTCTCTAAATCTCTGTTACTTACTTCTACTTGGCCATTCGCTTGAGAATGATAGACAGTAGAATTTATGTTCTTAATCTTGTGCTTCTTCAAAAGATTCTCAATGAGGTGAGAGGTGAACTATGATCCCTAATCAGTGACTATTTCTCTGGGATATCCAAATTTGTAAAACACATTCTCCCTCATAAATTCTACTACTTTTTCTTTGGTTGCTACCTCACTTCTTTTTCTTCAGCCCACTTTGTCAGGTAATCGCTGTAGACTATGATATACTTCTTTTTTCTGGATGGTGGATCGATGGGTCCAACAAAGGCCATGCCCCACTTGTCAAATGGCTCAAGAGCCACCTGAGGGTGTAAAGGAATTTCATTCCTTTGTGTGGGTTTCCCCATCCTTTGGTACTGGGAACACCTACTGGTGTATCTTCTGCAATCTTGGTGAAGGGTAGGCCAATATTAATCCGCCTACAAAAATTTGTAAGCAGTTCTCTTTGCAGCAAAGTGGCCTCCACATGGGCTGTCATGACATATAGAGAGGATATCAAAAAATTATTCCTCCCTCACACATCTTCTTAGGATTTGATCAGGGCCTAACTTGAAGAGATTCCTCCCAATCCATGTGAAAGGGGCGCTTTTTATGATGATTCTACTCCTCTCCCTGAATGAAAGATTAGGAGGGAGTCTTCAACAACCAAGTAGTTGTCTATATCAGAAAACCATGGTGAGATTGCTGATATGGAAAAGAGGTGCTCATCTGGCAGTTGATCATCCACCATTCCTTCTTCACCTGCAAGGAGAACTAACCTGGAAAAAAAATCTGCACAAACATTTTACTTCCCAGGTTTATCAACAATAGTCAAATCAAATTGCTCCAAAAGTAACAACCATCTAATTATTCTAGCATTAACATCCTGTTTGTTCATTAAATACTTGATGGTTGCATGGTCAGTGTGAAAAAATGTCTGATATCCAGTGACATAATGCCTGAATTTGTTCAATACATGGATAATGGCCAACATCTCCTTCTCAGTAACAGTATAATTCAGCTCGGCTTTGGAAAAATTCTTGCTAATGAAATAAATGGCATAAGGGATTTTTTCCTCTAATTGTCCTATTGCTGCCCCTACATCTTTTTCGAATGCATCAGTGTGGATGTGGAAAGGTAGAGTCCAGTTTGGACCTCAGAGGATGGGGGCAGTAGTCAAATTCTTCTTAATGAGCTCAAAAGCCTCTTGACAAGTATAATATTCCAAAAATTTAGCCTTCAAGCTAAATGGAATATTAGAGTTGTTTTATCACTAGGTAGGTGAATAAATGGGTAGGGAGGTCCATTAACCTCTTTAGAAGGATCAATAACACTCCTAATGTGAAAGGATGAAGAATAAGAAGCTAATTTGAGCACCCTTGGGTGTGAACAGATATGGGATAATGTTGATTCAGTCAACTTTGACCAAGTCAAGAAAGATGTCTAGATACATTGAATCTCCTTGATGAACAGCGTAGTTTTGTTGGAGGACAACTTGCATGAGCTTGATGGCACATATTGATGGGACCCAATTTGAAGAGGTTAACTTGCTATATATGGAGAGGATGGGAGCCTTTGTTATTCATGCTTGGATATGATCATTTGATCTTGGTCTATTTAGACTTGGCTTCCTCTTGCTATTTAGTAGGGTTGCAGTGTTGTTTAGCACAGGGTGTTCCCGAGCGAATCCCACCTCTTCCCTTGAGAGGCCCCTTGGGAGAGCTCTGTTACATATTTCTCCACATCCAGGCTTGAGTCCAAGCACCATTCTTCAGCCTCAGCATTAATTTTGTAGCAGAATATTGTTGTGTTGCAGGGTGTGGTAGTGGAGGTTTCGATAACACCACTTTTGGGTTTGTTTCTCAGTAGAGGGTGCCTTCCTTCTCTTAAGAGATCAGCTAGGAATATTTCTAGGCTTATTTCACATCTTTTCAGTTGGCCACACTATTCCTCATCTCCTACAGCATATTCCCTTACAGGAAATGCGTCATTTTTCATAGAGTTTCTGCAACAAGGTTCCAGCCCTTGTTTTTGAGCTAGTTTCCTTGGAAAAGGGCCAACCCTTCTCCCGGAAAGCTAGAGGAAGGAATTCTCATCCCTCTTGTATTGTTCAGCTATATTTCTATAACGTTGTAGTATGACTGCATTTTTTCAAAACTGAATCTTGAGATCTGCACTTCTGTACATCAAGCTTTCAAGAAACCCTTGCCGGGTTATCTTTATAATGTATCAAGGAGGCCAAATCTTCATTTTCTTAGAATATTGTTCAATAAAACTCCAAATCCATGATTATCCATCATTATTTTGTAGAAACCCTCTAAAATCACACTGTGCATGCTTCAGTAATTTCTGCATTGATTAAGTCATGGGGTTTGGCCACTTTTAAGTCATTTTAAGGGCGAGAGATTTGTTTAACTTATCAAAAGAGAATTGTTTCTGTTTATATTTGGTATGTGAGGGAATTAATACATATTCTAAGCGATCCAATCACTATTCTCCCCTATTATAACTCAATCTTCAGGAAATAACGTTTTTAGGGCCCAAATGTATCGTTTTCCCCACTTGGGAGGATGTAGAAGTGCTTATTTTTGCTGCTGATTCATTCATTTTATGGCTATGTGTTTCTCAACACATTTTATGACTTAATTTCACCCTGCTACTCTAGTATTGTGCTTATGCACTACTGCATTCCCATTTTGGGATATTACAGTGGTAGCATAGTCTTGGCTCAGCCTGTGGAACTCAGCCAAAATGCTATCAAGATAAGGAGAGATGAATAGAAAGAAGACTCCATTATGTGGGGGAATAAAGGAGGAGAGGCTCTCAAATATTCTTCCAAAATCTATGCAAAGCATCAATTAAGATCTTAAGAAGATGAGAGTGGAGATGGAATCTCTAGAGAAGTTTGAATCTAGAGCCAGATCTAGATTGGCACATGATAGGTGTGAGCATGCAGATACACCCTATTATGCACAGTGTAGTCAAATGCCCAGATCTATCATTAGAGAGATGGAAGAAGGAGGAATGCCTAAGAGGGAAACTCTTAGTGATTTTCTTTAGGAATATGAATCTAAAACTGAAAGGTTTAGAGATCATATCACTTTTCAGGAGTTTTGCAAGATCAAGTTGGAGAGGAGTAGGCAGCATGACATGGATAGATTTTCTCTATCTATTTTTGATGAATCACCAATACGTTCAGCCAAAGCTTGGGTGAAGGAGCTATACACTTATTTGCAACAACACCAATTTTCTGAAGATGAAGCCATCAGAGTTGTAGTGCTGCACTTTGAAGGTAAGGCCTATGCTTGGTGGATTTTGGAGTCATTTTCATGGAAAAATTCCAATATTTCTTCTTATGAAAATTTCACTAAGAGATTAGTGGAGAGGTTTGATGGAAGATATTCTAAAACACTTTTGGTAGAGCCAAACAAACCAGAACTTTTGCATGGGTTGGAAGAACCTAAAAACTCAAAACCACTTTAGAAAAATGTTGGATAAATCCACATCTTGCATAACACATTGCTGAAGGCAAGATCTCTGTCTCATATCTTTGGACAATAGGGCACGAAGGTTCCTTTTTCAAAAGAGGATCCTCTTATTGAGCATATGACTCCCATTCATATTGAAGAGGAAGAGGATGGGGGTTACAGTGCTATCACATCTAGAGCTTATCTAGTACCTCATGCAGAGGAAGGAGGATAGCATGCTCCAACAGGAGGAATTCTTGTGTCATTACAAGATATTCCCTGAGATCTCACATATGGAAGACAAAGCACAATCAATGAGCAACATGATTGTGAGATTTTTTTTATGAAAGGAGAAGGTAGGGAGGAATGACATCATCATTTGATGAGGAGAACACACCCCTATCTATTTTAGAGAGCTGGTGCAAAGAAGAGGCAGACTGGTTTGTGCTGTGAGGGCAAGGGAAAGGTTGCCCTTATGCATAGACTACTCTTGACATTGATGTCTCATTACATGAAGGCATTCCACCTGGGAGGCCACTAGATCTAGAGTTGGTGAGAGGAATCTTTCCATTTGGTTCACCCCTCTTTGATTATAGAGAGGTGAAAACTTTGGAGGAGTCTAGTACAGCATAGAGAGTTTAGGATAAACTCAAGGAGGAGGGGGACACCCTTCCATTTTCAGAACCACCCACTCTCACTATTTGTACTGTGCTGAAAAAAGTTGCTACAGTGATGGAGGATGGCACCTTCATGGTGCAAGGGAGCTGCTCCATGGATTTGGAGAAACAGAGGGTACTTCCTTTGAGGAAGGAATCCTCCATACATTGGAGTAGATGGAGGCCACTCATGCTCACATTGGCCAAGATTGAGAGATTCTTTTTGGATGGGAGATTCTCATGGGAGGTCAACTTCCAAAGTTCACTACTTATTTTTGAGCATGAGCAGCTACATTATGGGCATGGTAGCAATTTGGAGGATGAATTTGGCGTGAGGGATGTCAAAGGAAAAGACAACAGCATGTGGAGAGCTTCACATTGCAAATCACTAGCGTTGTCTCTTAGGAGGATTGATCCATGTTGGAGGTCTCAACTCTTGGTAGAGTACTCCAAGGTTCTTGGTGGTTGCATGATTCTTGATGACTTGGATGGAGATGATAGATATATGGTGGATGATGTGGTCAACTATTCTCATGGAAGAGTCTTCTTGACTAGAGCTTCTAAGCTCAAGGATAAGCTGCTACATGCAGCACATGAGGACTTCTTCTCCATGCATTTTGATGCATATCTTTCCTTGGTAGAGGAGTTAATTTTGGAGGGCATCCAGCATGATATATTTCAGCATATCGAGAGATTCATATCCCGAATGGTGATAGAGAGGATGTCACAGCCACTTCCCTACTCTTTGGAGGTGAGGGATCATTTCTAGTTGAGCCATTTCAACTCAAGGTCCCAAGTACATGGTGGAGAATGTATAATTCCAAATTATGTTTTCTACTTCTTTACTCTATATGAGCAGCTTATTGTACCAAGGAGGATTATCCCTTCTTTCATATTATATGATGATGTTCTTGAAGCCATTTATAGAATTTATATTAGCTATCTTATTGGTGGTTTGTGGGGAGAGCCATATGACTTTTGGTGTGCACCATTGACACCACTTTGTACTTTCATTTTTCTATCTTATAGAATGATTGTGGAAGCAAAAAAGTGGCTAGAAAATCACGTTTTATTGTTTTATTTGATTCAGGAAAAGGATGCACTGCACTGGTTCCATGTGTGGGACCTTGATCCACTTTCGGTTGTCATATGACAACTTGTTTCTATTTGTTTTTTCTTCCATGTATTGCTGATATTTTTATGTTCATGGGGAGCTTTGTTTGGAGAGTGGGATATGAGTTGGAGATTCCCATTGGGAGTATGTTTCTCCCTACTTTTCATAATGCATGTTTTAGGGGAAGAAATGGACGGCCCATGATTGCCAAACTACATCTCTTTTCTTCATGTGGGAGGAGCCATTTGAAGAACTTGAGTTTTTAGAGGAGGCACTTCATGCCTTATTTGTTTGGTAGGGTAGCTTGGGCCACTCTTAGAGGTCATGGAATTTCATCCCAAGATAAACAACAGCCCCATAATTACCATAAATGGAGAGAGAAACCACTTGGATGGGAGGATCCAATCTTTCCATGCAGCCTCAACACATTGTATGAACCGGGGGTTGAGGATCTTTTTTAGCTACTTAGATTGGCTCATTTAATTTGGATGATAGCATGGGTGTGGGAGTCACTCATTGGGTATAAGATTCCCCATTTTTTTCATCACTCATACCTTGAGAAGGCCATTGGAAAGCAAGGAGGTTTCCACTTACACCTTCCACCTTTCTATGATGTGAGCCATATGGTGTTCCATGCTTGGGAGGAAACATTGGAGGGCAGATTTGTAGCAGATCATTTTGAGTAGTGGTGGGGACTTTTGATGAGGAGGCCACAAGAATAGGAGGGGAGGAATTTTTCTCTCCTTATACAGTTGCTTGAGGACAAGCAACATTTTGTAGGGGAGGACTATAATATTCCAAAAATTTAGCCTTCAAGCTAAATGGAATATTATAGTTGTTTTATTACTAGGTAGGTGAATAACTGGGTAAGGAGGCCCATTAACCTCTTTATAAGGATCAATAACACTCCTAATGTGAAAGGAGGAAGAATAAGCAGCTAATTTGAGCACCCTTGGGTGTGAACAAAGATGGGATCATGTTGATTCAGTCAACTTTGACCAAGTCAACAAAGTTTTCTAGATACATTGAATCTCCTTGATGAACAGCGCAGTTTTTGTGGAGGACAACTTACATGAGCTTGATGGAACATATGAATGGGACCCAATGTGAAGAGTTTCACTTGCTATATATGGTGAGGATGGAAGTATTTTTTATTCATGATTGGATATGATCATTTGATCTTGGTTTGTTTAGACTTGGCTTCCTCTTGCTGTTTAGCAAGGTTGCAGTGTTGTTTAGCACAGGGTGTTCCTGAGTGGGAATCCCACCTCTTCCCTTAAGAGGCCTCTTGGGAGAGATATATTCTAAATTTCTCCACATCCAGGCTTGAGGCCAAGCACCATTCTTCAGCCTCAACGTTATTTCCGTAGCAGAATATTGTTTTGTTGCAAGGTGTTGCAGAGGAGGTTTGATAACACCACTTCCGGGTCTGTTTCTCAATAGAGGGTGCCTTGCTTCTCTTGAGAGACCACATAAAAATATTTTTTGGCTTACTGGTATTTTTCCACACTGTTCCTCATCTCTTATAGTGCATTCCCTTACCAAAACTACGTCATTTTGCATAGAGTTACTGCAGCAAGGTTCCAGCCCTTGTTTTTGAGCTAGTTTCCTTGGAAAAGGGCCAACCCTTCTCCCGGAAAGCTAGAGGAAGGGATTATCATCCCTATTTTGTATTGTTAAGCTATATTTCTGTAATTTTGCATTCATACTACATTTTTTCAGAGCTGAATCTTGAGATCTGCACTTTTGTACATCAAGCTTTCAAGAAACCCTTGCCAGGTTATCTTTATAATGTATTAAGGAGGCCAGATCTTCATTTTCTTAGCATATTGTTCAATAAAACTCTAGATCCATAATTATCCATAATTATGTTTCATAAACTCTCTAAAATCACATTTTTAATGCTTCAGTAATTTCTGCATTGCTTAAGTCATGGGGTTTGGCCACTTTTAAGTCATTTTAAGGCTGGGAGATCTGTTTAACTTATCAAAAGAGATTTTTTTATCTTTATACTTTGTGTGTGAGGGCCTTAAAACATATTCTAAGGGATACAACCATTATATTCCCTTGTTATAACTCAATCTTCAGGAAATAACGTTTTTAGGGCCCAATTGCTGCATTTTCCCCACTTGGGAGAATGTAGAAGTGCTTCTTTTTGCTTTTGATTCATTAATTTGATGGCTATGTGTTTCGAAAAACATTTTATGACTTAATTTCACCCTGATACTCCATTATTTTTCTTATGCACTGTTGCATTCCCATTTTGGGATATTACAACAAGGACTGGACCATAAAAACTTAGAATCTTTGGCAAATAACCCAAATAATGACAAAGCTATCTTGCTGAAATATTTGATGAACCTTATATAGTAACTATATAAGACTAAGAAACTCCTAATATCTTTCTGATTTTGAGGAGTAGGTACCCATTTGATGATAGTGATTTTGTTCGGGTCTACCTGTATTCCTGCTTGGGAGATGGAGTTTCCTAATAAAACCCCTGCTTTATTTGCGAATTCACACTTTTCTAGGCTAAAGGAGAGACACATATCAATTAAAATTCTTATTAATTTACCCAAATTGGAGCGAGCTTCCTAGACGTCATCCCCATATGGTGTGAAATCATCCATATAAATTTCAACAGAGTAATGGACTAGCTCAGAAAATATGCTCAGTACAACTCTCTAGAAGGTGGCTAGGGCATTGCATAACCCAAAGGGTAGGACTCTATAAGCAAAGGTACCCTAAGGGCAGGTGAATTTGTCTTATCCTGGTCTTCAAGGCTGATTTAAATCTGATTGTATCCACTGAAAGCATGTAAGAAGGAAAATAACTTCTTCGCTGCAAAGTCATCTAGGACTTGGTCTATAAAGGGAAAAGGGAAATGGTCTTTCTTGGTTTCTTTGATAATTTCTCATTAATCAACACAAATTTTCCACTTCTCATTCTTCTTTGGGACTAGGACAAGAGGAGATACCTTCTCACTGTCGGATATAGGATATATGAACCCCGCATCAAATAGTTTTTGCATCTCTTCTTTGACTATGTCCTTTAGAGTCGGGTTCATCCTTATTTGGGTTTGTCTCACAGGCTTGCATCCTTATTTGATGTAAATGTGATGTCTTCATACTAAAGGATGCACCCCTTTCATGTCCTTGTAATCCCAAGCAAATTCTTCAAGATTTTTTTCAAGGGCTATCATGGCTACTTCTCTTCTTCATTTGAGAAGTTTGGGTTGATTTTCAAAGATCTGGATGGGAAAAAATTGATAGCCTTGGTGGTTTTAGAGGTTGTCTCAACTAATTTCACTTCCATCCAAGGTTGGCTTTCAAACTCTTTGACTAGGGCTTCGAGAGGAGTGTTAGTGGAGGATTGGTTTTGAATGGGATGGTTGATGAGTTCATATTCATCAAGATGCCCCCCCTCTAAGGATAACATCTATGGTACACATAGGGGAAGCATTATATAACTCATCTTCTTCATCCTCCAACCATATAGGGAGATCATGATCAATGGAAGGTTGGGTTGGAGGATATAACACTAGCTGTTTAGACAAAGGCCCATTTTTTATAGTCATGTTTCCTACTCGACAACTAATATATGCATCTGTAGTGGCTAACCAAGGTCTCTCTAAGATGAGAGAATAACCAATAAACTTGGTTTTTGGCTATAGGACCAGAAAATATGTAGGATACTCCCAAGAGTCAATGGTAACCATAACATCCTCAAAAATTCCTTCCGGAGTTACTATGGACCAATCTGCAAGTTGCAGAACTATTGTGGTTTTCCTCAAAGTCCCTTGGAGATTCAGTTTCAATAGAGTTTCCTTGGTCATCATATTGATGGCGGCCCCTAAATCAATTAGAGCATTGGGAACTATGACACCATCTATATGTACATTAACAATTGGACTAATAGGGTCCAGGTATTTTGGAAACATCACCTTCCCCAACATCAGGTCAGACAGTTGTCCTACCACATTGATGGTGGGGGTATCTCTCTTCCTCCTTCCGCGTTTCTTCAAGAATTTTTCTTTGATGATCCTATTGTAGATAGGGACATCCTTAATGGCCTGGAAAAGTGGTATCTTTACAAATAAATTTTCCAATTCTCCCAGGAGTTCAATCTCCTCTAGGGTGTGCAGACTAGGGTGGATTGTAATATCCCAAAATAGGGATTTTGTACACTATTGGGAATATCTTAAGATATTCCAAATGTGGAGATCCAAAAATATGCAACATAATAATGAAAGATTAGGGTTGCATTAGCTTCCAAAAATTATAGGAGAGCTCATTGCCATCTTATTAACGCAATAGCAGAAGAATGTGTACAATATCTTGAGGAAAAAGCTACTCAAGGGAGGCAATAATCAGCCTCAGGAAACAAGTACATAAAACATGAGAAAACACTGCTAGAAAAGAATGCCCAAGCTATGACTGCGTAGTCTATATGAGACACTACAACATACTAGATGATAATACAAAGATATAAAAATATCAGGCTCAAGAAATGTGGGGGAGAAAGCTCTCAACCCCTGAAAACAATAGTACAACAATCCTTAGAAGGATTGGCTGAAATATACATACAAATGGAAAATCAGCAGAAATGCTGGAGTTGCAGGGTAGCAGCTACAACTCAAAACTGGAATGAATGGAGATGGTTGAATAAGATGTCCAATCTGAATTAAACCTCCTCCAATGGATCTCCCGAGTGCAAGGCTGATCCTAACACTGAAGATCTCACCCTCCAAGATAGTGATGCAAACCCCCATTGTAGATATACACTGAAATAACATAGTCTAGAGAAGGGACTGCAATTTTGGTGATGGGAGATGCTTGGCCTAATGCCAATATATGAAAATTAGCTCTGAAACCTTCCTTACTAACCTTCCCAAGGAATAGAAGCTCCCTCCTCTGAAAGATGAGCCAAGGAATGGTGTTGTGGAACCCTCCACTACAACACCCTGCAACACAATGTTATACTTTAGCAGAAATAACGCTGTGACTGAAGGAGGTGGCTTGGCCTTGAGCCTATATGTGGAGAAATGAAGTGCAATCCTTCAAGAGGCCTCTCAAGAAGGAGAAGGAATCCTAAATAGGAATCCCTCGTGCTAAATAGCATTGCAACTCTGCTAAACAGCCAGAGAATGCAAAGAGTCTACAAGACCAATAATCAAATACCCAAACATGTCTCTCTATGGCTACCTCTTCCTCCTTTTATGCAAATGAATCTCCTTGCTTTGGACCCCACACATTAAGGTTTTCTTCCTCCCATTCAAACTGCACTGTCTTCCCAAGAAATCCACACCCTCTTTGGCAGCATTGTTGACTTGGTCAAACTTGACCTTGTCCTCATGTATTTGCCCCTTTTCACACTGGAAGGTGAAAAATAAAGCTACTCCATTGATCCCTTTCACACTATGAGGAATTTTTTCCTACTTATGGGTCTCCTCACCCATTTTTTTCACCTCCTATATGATATAAGAAAAATTAATGTTCCAATTAGCTTCATGCTAATTTTGGGAACATTACATTCCTACCCTCTGAAAGATTGCTTGTCCTCAAGCAAGTGCATGCATAGACTGAGTTATTTCTCCTCCTCTCCCTGTAGCATCCATGCATGATGATCTCCTCCAAGTAAAGAGATGCTATCTCATCAATCAAGTCTCCACATTGCTCCTCGTCAGCATGCAATTCAGCTATCAAGCTATCATGATGTAAAGATAAAATACTCAAGAGGATAAAAAACTGATTTCTAGAGGTCCCTTTGAGGAATGGGATCTGAAATATAATGGTAAATATCTCTCCCATATGGATCCTCTATCCCCAAGATATTAGCCATGCAAAGTGAGTCACCTTCGAACTAGGCAACTCTTGAAAACTGTCCTCCACCTTTAGCTCCTGCAAAGTAGGTGGGATGAAATTCTACATATGGTAGACAAGGTAGCCTACCCAACGCTATCCATATGTCCACTTATGATAAGTGTAGAATGTTGGCTGATCTTGGGCTGCAATAAGGTTTCCCTCAAGTGGCAAGATGAGAACTAGATCTCCAAATATCTCTCCTCCAACGCTGCAAATCAGACTGGCCCAAACCATTCCATATATGATGAGTTGGTAGTCACCATCATATGGAGTCCATTCAATCCTATGGCCCCCCTCATAAAAAGACAAATTTTTTGTTGTGGTGGTCATATTATCTCCCATGCTCCCCTTAGAACGTGTACTAAAAAAAATATGGAGATCTTCTCTCCCAAAGGACAAATCCATCCAATGTGTCTCTCTCCTAAACTTGCTCCTCATAAAGACAAAAACAATAGAACCATAGGGAGAAAAAATGAGAATCATGCTTGCTTCCATGTGTAATAAGTGAGAAGCACAATGGTCCCTCAAATGTAACCAATGCAGCTTGACCCTCAACTGCAATAGAGACTGATAAAATGTGTAGCTTCTCAACCACTTGCTTGCTGCTCCAATCCCCTCATAAGTATGGAGGAAGTGAATGATGCATGGTGTAAAGTTAGCATGTCCTCCATAATACACCTCTTCCCCAAGTCCTCCTAGGTAATATCCATCAATCATTCTTATGGCCTCAAGTGGACCATGAAGCCTAAAAGAAAGAATGCTCCTCCT
The DNA here is from genome assembly GCA_034641835.2 of Pinus albicaulis. Classification (NCBI taxonomy): domain Eukaryota; kingdom Viridiplantae; phylum Streptophyta; class Pinopsida; order Pinales; family Pinaceae; genus Pinus; species Pinus albicaulis. The sequence goes on along the minus strand of CM076569.1, from coordinate 91,779,612 downwards.
TGGAGCAACATCCTGCACATATATGGTCAAGGGATATATACATACATTATATAAATAATCATGTAACAAATGAACACCCTTACCATATGTTCTACTCATACAAAGGGAGTGGCTCATAAATGAGTCTCCTCTCATCCTCAAAGAGAAAAGAGGTGGTTGTGCTAACTCTTCCAAAGAGTTATGTCTCTCCTCCTCGAGCCTACCCAAGACTCCCAACGCTATATCAAGCTCTCCCAAGGTCCCCACTCCTCTAAAATCAATGAGTGGTGCCTCAATAGGTAAAGCATCCATCCTCCTCTACTGATCTAGTGGTCTCCTTGGTGAAATGTCTCCATGCAATGAGACAGCATCATCAAGAGATGACTTCATATATGAATGGACAATTCTGTCCATGCCCTTACTATGCAATCGAGTCTTCTCCTTGGGTGCATCAACCTCCTAAAGTGGATAGGGATGTGTACTCCTCATCTCATGATGTTGGTTCTCCTCCCTACCTCCTCCTTGTGTCTCCATGGTTCCACACCTCCTCAACAATGGCCCATGAGTTGTGCCTTGATCTTCACACATGAGATCCTGGGGACTTCCTTGCAAAGATGCAAGAATCCCTCTACTTGGAGCAAGAGCTCCTCCTTCCTCTGCACGAGGCACTAGATAATCTCTAGATGAGACAGTGTTGTTTCCCTCAATCTCTGTAACATGAATGGGAAACCTCCCAATGATTAGATTCCTCTTTGAAAAAGAGATCTCCATGCTCCCTTTCTCAAAGGTGTGAGATGAAAGTCTTTCTCCCGGCAAGGTATGGTGCAAGTTTTCAGCCTCCTCCATGGTTTTCTGAAGTGGTATTGCATTTTCATGCAAGGCTTTTGTTTGAGTTTTCTTGTTTAGCTCCACCATGTGTGTCTCATGAATCCTCCTATCAAACCCTGTCACTAATACCTTAGTGAAATTTTCATAAGATGTAGTGTTTACATTTCTTAAAGAGAAGGATTCAAAGATCCACCAGGCATAGGCCTTACCTCTCATATGTAGTGGTGCAACCTTGATGACTTCATCTTCAGGAATTTGATGTTGCTGCAAGAAGGTATCTAATTATTCCACCCAAGCTTTGGCTAAACATGTCGGTGAACCTTCAAAGGTAGATAGAAGAAATCTATCCCGCTGCTCTCTTCCCTTCACCTTGATCTTGAAAAAATCTGAAAAGCTGAGATGATCTTAGAATTTCTAAGTTTGAGACTCATACTCCTCTAGGAAATCAATAATATTTTCCCTCGTAGCAACCTCTTCTCCTCTTTCCATCGCCCTCCTAGAAATCCTGGGCATGTGACTGCGCTGTGTGTTATGGTGTGTGGTTGCTTGCTCACACTCCTCATATGAAAATCTAGAGTTTTCTTTAGATTCAAACTCCTTTGGAGATTCTCCATACATCTCCCTCCTTATTTTCTTGAAATATTCATGAATAATTTGTACATATTTAGGAAGAAGCTTTGTAAGCCTATCCCCTTTTTCTCCTCCAGAAGATGGTGTCTTTTTCCTGCTCATCTCTCTGTCTCCTTCTCGATGAGAATAGGAAGTGCAGGGTATGAGATAAAGCCCATCCTCTCCTATGGCTGAGACTCACAGGCCGAGCCAAGACTGTAGCTTTGATACTACTGTAATATCCCAAAATAGGGATTTTCTACACTATTGGGAATATATTAAGATATTCCAAATGTGGAGATCCAACAATATGCAACATAATAATGAAAGAGTAGGGTTGCATCAACTTCAAAAAATTATAGGAGAACTCATTTCCATCTTATTAATGCAATAGCAGAAGAATGTGTACAATATATTGAGGAAAAAGCTACTCAAGAGAGGCAATAATCAGCCTCAAGAAACAAGTACATAAAACATGAGAAAACACTGCTACACAAGAATTCCCAAGCTATGACTGCATAGTCTATATGAGACACTGCAACATACTGGATGATAATACAAAGATATAACAATATCAGGCTCAAGAAATGTGGGGGATAAAGCTCTCAACCCCTGAAAACAATAGTAAAACAATCCTTAGAAGGATTGGCTGAAATATAAATACAAATGGCAAATCTGCAGAAATGCCAGAGTTGCAGGGTAGCAGTTGCAACTCAAAACTAGAATGAATGGAGATGGCTAAATAAGATTTCCAATCTGAATTAAACCTCCTCCAATGGATCTCCTGAGTGCAAGGTTGATCCTAGCACTAAATATCTCACCCTCCAAGATAGTGGTACAAACCCCCACTGCAGATATACACTGAAATAACACAGTCTAGAGAAGGGATTGTGCTATTGGTGATGGGAGATGCTTGGCCTGATGCCAAGATATGCAAATCAGCTCTGAAACCTTCCTTACTAACCTTCCCAAGGAATAGAAGCTCCTTCCTCTAAAATATGAGCCAAGGAATGGTGTTGTTGAACCCTCCACTGCAACACCCTGCAACACAACATTATACTTCAGCAGAAATAATGTTGTGACTGAAGGAGGTGACTTGGCTTTGAGCCTAGAAGAGGAGAAATGAAGTGCAATCATTCAAGAGGCCTCTCAAGAAGGAGAAGGAATCCTAAATAGGAATCCCTCGTGCTAAACAGCACTGCAACTCTGCTAAACAGCCCGAGAATGCAAAGATTCTACAAGACCAATAATCAAATACTCAAACATGTCTCTCTATGGCTACGTCTTCATCCTTTTATGAAAATGAAGCTCCTTGCTTTGGACCCCACACATTAGGTTTTCCTTCCTCCCATTCAAACTGCATTGTCATCCCAAGCAATCCACACCCTCTTTGGCAACGCTATTGACTTGGTCAAACTTGACCTTGTCCTCATGCATTTTCCCCTTTTCACACTGGAAGGTGAAAAATAAAGCTACTCCATTGATCCCTTTCACACTATGAGGGATTTATTCCTACTTATGGGTCTCCTCACCCATTTTATTCACCTCCTATATGATATAAGCAAAACCAATGTTCCAATTAGCTTCATGCTAATTTTTGGAACATTACATGGATCAAGCACTCGGGAAAACGAGGTTGTTGGATTTGAGTGTTATCTTCTTCCTTTTCCTCCTCAACCTCTACAGGTGGAGATGGGGGATGGTTGTCTAAGATTACTCTTCCTGACCTAATATTAATTCTATAAGGTAAAATTCTTGGGTGGTGGTTAATTAATATCTCTCTCAGGGCATTCCGGTGCCTGAGGCATACGGTAAGATTAGATGTAAAGTTCCAAAGGTGTTGCATACATGTTCATACTAATATAAAATTGAAAAAGAAATATTTGAGATGATTACCTCTTTGAAGATAGAAAATCCTATGGAGAGTGCTAAGAAGTGGGGTATAATTCTTTCCTCACTAGCTCCAAATCAATATCTTGCAACCAATCAAAGTACTCTTGTAATCTTCACAACAGTATATAACTGCCATTAAACTATCTAGATCTAAGCCATTCATATCATGATACATAGACAAATGAACAAAAAATGTGACACTGATGCATCAAATGGACAAAACATATACAGTTCTATTGAATTATAAAAAAGAGGGTTACAACCGTTGGTTGTACCAAGCCCTCCTCTGTCTCCCAATTCCTCTCTCTCTTTCTCTATCTCTGAGTGTGATGACACTTGAGCCAAGGGTCCTCAATAAATCTCATCGATCTTCAAGCCTCAGACTTCAACAATGCAATTCTACTCCACATATAATCAAACCTTCGACCTCATACCAAGAGCCCACATCTCCAGTTTATAGGAAATGGAAAGGACAAACCTTGCCAACTCTTTCAACCAGTTCAAATCGGGAAAAATCTAGATGTATCCTCGCTTTTCTTTGCTTTTTCCTTCCATAGGATTTTAGTTGTGTTTGGAAATGTCTAATAATTTTTTTTTCCATTATTTTATATTTTTGAGTTGACTCATTATGAGGAAAATCCGGAAATTCCACTCAGTTTTCCGCAAGATATTTCCCTTTTCACGTTCAAACACAGATAACGCTGCCCCTTGGGCAAGATAGAGCATTACTCTAGGCATTAATTCTCCCTTTGCATGGCTCGGGCACATTGTAACTTTGTCCAACTGTTCCTCAAGTGCTTTACCTTGGCAAAAATGGGTCTTGTCTAGGTCATTTTATTCCTTCCATGTTACTTTATACTTTGAGAAGATGAGGAGGTCATTTGTCCTGTAACAGATGCCCCTAAAGTGTAAGGTCAGAGGTGAAGACAATGGCCAAAATACTTTATAAAAATTTTAGTAGAATGAGAGGAATTTGGAAGACTAAGGAAAACCTGAAACAACAACATGTGTCAGAAAATATAGTATCTATCTTGAGTCGGGAATTCCCATGCTCAATAGCCACATAAAAATGATTTCTATAAAATAGAGATATGACTAGTGTGTCTACTGATAAGCACAATGTGGAAGCTTCTGCCATAACAGGATCAAACTGACAAGCTGTCTCCAAAAATGATATCATAGCTCAAAAGAGGAAACACAGCTGAAATAATGTAAGCCTCAACCCAAGGTCTTGGTCGCCACTTCACTAAACTACATATATCCGTAAATTTGAATAAAGGAGTTGTAGTCAAACATGTGGGAAATCGTCTAATTACCAGTCAATAACAAAAAATGTTAAAAAATGCGAGGGTGGCCACCAGTAAGGATGATGGTCCCCAAGATGCACAGTACAATATAGCAAGTGTGAATAAAAGGAGTTGATGTCGAACACTCATAGAATCATTCAATCGGGAGATGATAATGAGAAATCCCAACCAAACACAAGGTGACCTGCCACTGATGTCTGCAAGTACCCGAGTACTGACGTGTTTCTAGATCAACTTCCTAGATAAGATGTTGAAGTCGATAGGAAGAGATCTATCAAAAGGTGGGCACTGAGGCATCCTACATCAGTCAACACAAAATGGGAAAAGAATATTTTGTTTTAGAGATAGTCAAGAGAAAATGGGAGTAACTAATGAAAAATAATTTTTGGTATATGATGGCTTGGCTGATACAAGGAGCAGTAGATAGTGGGATCTTCTTGAACAATAGAAGGCACTGTAACATGGTACTAGGCAGCTTAGGCTTAGTGAACACCAAAGAGTGTCAAGACTCACCAATGCAAGAACATTGGCATATGAAGGATAAACTCATATATGGTAGGGCTCGTCTAATTGTGAGTGAGTTTTCTGGGAAGTGCCATGTTCAAGATTCTGTGCTACCAAATCGACCTTTTAAAATATAACAGAATAAGTATCCACTTTGTCCAAATTTTTCCCCGTCTGATTAAGTTTAACAAGTCTAGACGGGTAAAATCAGTGATCTTTTCATATTTAGAGAGTCTACAAAACATCATAAAAGACAACTCCGGGGGGTACCTTTGTCATGTTTGATAACCTGGCACAATTAAGGGAGAATAGTAAGCCTGAAACAGTTCATTTTCCATGAGTTAGTCCATTGTATCCGGATAAAGTGAGAAACCTATGTTCAATAGGCATCTGCCTCATTTTATTATGAGTACGTGGAGACAGAGTAAACTTAATGTTCTTCGTGAAATTTTAACTAGTCTGACAAAGAAAAACTCAATGCTCTCCATGAATTTTTAACGAGTCCAACGGAGAAAAACTCAGTTACTTTTTCGGTTTTTGAATAAGCTACAAAAATATGGAAAAGAATGGCTCATATTTCTTTGTCGTAGTAGTTCAACAAGCCCGACAAAGGTAACTCCGGGTTTTTTCAATTTTACGAGATAGAAAAAGTCACTAAAAATAAAGCTCAAAATAGGGTCGAACATGGTCAAATCTTCACATGAACACTAACAACTCATCAGAGCATCGATAACATTTTAAAAACTAATAGTTGCGACAAATTATAGTAGGAATTTACCAATTTTAACAGACTATTTGAGTGATTCATACCTCCATAATGGCTATAAGAAGGCAACAAACCTTCATTTTCATTGTTTTAAGTGTTGTGCTAGAGCTTTAGAGCGAAAAAGAGGTGAAACTTCTGCTGTTGATTGTGGATGAACTGGGAAACGGTTTTTTATTCCGCGAGATCTATAAGATCTTGAACCTTCATCTAAATTTCCATTCTCATTTTAGTTCTTTCTACTAGCTGAAAATGTGATTTTTAGCAGACCCTAAAATTTTTTAGCGGCTAACGTGGGTGCCTAGTGTCTAGGCCACGTTAAATGCACTAATTTTCACTAGGACCCCTAGGACCCGTGTTAGCCAGTAGAAACGTTTTTCAAACTTGTTTTTCTTAATCCCAGAGTGTTCCAGTATTAAACTAATCTATTGGAAATGTTACTTGTGCAAGTGTGAAGAAATTGACCATGAGTATTTGGTGCAAAAGAGAGCATGAATGGGAAGAATGCGAAATGGTTACCGATGATACTACTTTGCTAGTTCTCCGTAGATGTGGATTACTAAAGTATGCTCGTTTATAGCTAATGAGAGGGCAGGAAGACCTTCTGAGATGGATCATCCAGCAATGGGATGACCAGTAGCATGCCTTTCACATCAGGGGTAATGAACTCTCAATCTAGAAATATGACTTTTACTACTTGACTAGCCTGTCATGCAGAGGAACGAGGCCTAATTTGATAGGTTCTAGGGCTGATCCCCACACTACTAAAGGTCTGATCTGAACTCACTGCATAAACAATAATGTGGCGGTAAGTAACCGGGTGCCTATAGCATGGGTGGCTGTGAGACCCATGAGGTCTCTCTTGTGGACGATTTTTCGCTTAGCAAGAGCAAAGATTCAGCACGTGGCCACCAAGGCCCAGGTATTTTTGGCACTGGATTGCATGCAACCTCAGGTTTTCGAATAGTGTGAAGGTGTTGTTCGTCGGGTTCGAGAAGAATTGACGACATGTAAGACCCGGACCCAAAGAGAGTTTGGTTATGGCACACCAATCGTGTCCTTCATACTAGAGTTGGTTCCCGCAATGAGGCCAAGGATGATCATAGATGCATTGGGACCGCAGGAGCCAAGACAGGCTCGTTGGTCAGATTTTATACCACGGAATGGAGAGGGTCCAATTCGTCACTGTTTTGATGATGCATACTTCGAGTGGCTAGAGGACCAGATCCCGATAATTGAAGATTATCCCTATTCAGGAATGAACTACACAGGAGATGTGGAATTGATAATACCACCAGGCACTCAGTGGAGTCTAGATGGTAAGAAGGAACATGATTGGTGTTGAAGTATTTTTTATCTTTTGAATTTTTATGCAACTTTTTTGTTTAATGGGTGAAATTTTTTAGACATGAAGGTTATTGCTTGACACAGATGTGGCACCTATTCGTCCATCCAGAGCTCCTCACTATGCAAGGCGAGGAATTTAGCTACCTAGGTCTAGCATAGCATCAAAGACTGTAGCAGCCATCGAAGATGGTGAAGACACACGCAGTTTGCATGAGCTTGCTATGAATCTTGAGGGTCTAATCATGGGCATGTCACCTCTTCCCATGAGGGAGATCTTAGTTAACCTATAGCGGCACACTGTGGGTGTCCCAGAGAGGTTTTTTGTGCCTCTTAAGAGGTTATCTAGAGCAGTTATCTGTAGGCTCAAGAGGAATAGTGGATAGATGGGTAAATATCAGAGCTAAGCTTAGCAGAGCCACTTTTTTGTAAAACACCCAAATTTTGGGAAGTTTTTTTATGTAACTTGACTAGACATGACATATATATATATATACATATACATATTTTGGCGATTTTTATTCTTGTGTTTTTTAATTTTTATGTATTTTTATGGTGTAAAAATATACACTCATGTATGACTCTTTCTATAATAAATGTGACAAATGCCAATCTAACACATAATTTTCCAATGAATCAGCTAATGTATTAAATTCTCTAGGAATTTGATCAAACACAATGGTTTGGAATTGAAGTTCTAGAATTCATACCCTTAAGTAATAATGCAATAAGACTGGATGGTGGACGCGATAAAAATTGTTTAAATGCATAACGATGAGCTGGGAATCTAACCTGACCACCAGATTAGAGATGTCACAAGATGCAGCTTCCATGAGGATTTGTATCACCGACATGTACTCAACAATATTGTTGTTGGCATTGCCCAGGAATATTCCCCCAGAGCCAAGGATCTCCGACTCAGGTGTGTAGAGAATCCAAGTAGCTGATGCAATGTGCTAATTATGACGACTAGCACCATCGATGTATCCAACGTATGATAAGGATGATGAAGGAATCTATATAAACGAAGAAAGTGTTCATGAGAAAAACAATAAAAAACCCAAAATACCCAGACACACCAAACAAAGACAAAACTAATATACATAAAATTACAAAGAATATGCTTAGTGGAACACTAGGCGAAATACTTCTTCAGATAGAGCCCGTTGCGAGGCTCCATGAGTAGAATTCCATTACAGTCTTGAAGTTTATAAGCTCCCTTTTAAAGGACTTTCATGATGAAGTAAGGACTGAGCCATAATGGTTGGAGTGTTCTACCCCTAAGAGGTCATGTCTCTGATCATAGAGTAGAACGAGATCACCCTCTTGGAAGGAACGAGGCTTGACAGATTTGTCGTATTGAGCTTTTACTCGGCACTTGTGAGCTTCGAGTGCCATCATGGCATATCGAAAAAAAAATTCCAATTGATTGAGCGAGAGCAAGGTCCCTTATTTGATCGTGGTTCAAGGTATGAGTTCAATAGAAAACTTGAGTGATGGAATCTCACACTCGATTGGTAGTTTTGCTTATAGGACGAATTCTAGTTGGAATGGCGTGAAGCCTATAACAGTTTTTACTGACATTCGGTATGCCCATAATGCATAATATAATTTCCAATTCCATGTGGTTTTATGGTTGTCGACTAACTGACGAATCATGGTTTTGAGGATGTCATTTACGGCTTCGACTTGACCATTCGCTTACGGATAGTAGGACAAAGACTGATCTTTCCAAAAACCTAGCATGGAAATTAATTCCATTATCATATGGTTCTGAAAATGTGACCCATGATCTATGACGATTGAGAGGGGTACACCGAAATGGAAAATGACCTAATTGAATAGGAACAGAATGGCGGTTTCTCCATCAGCCTTAAAAGTGGGAATGTCTTCCGCCCATTTTGTGAAGTAGTCGACTGCAACTACAATGTAGTTGTGTCCGTCCACAGAAGTGGGATCGCATGTGATGAAGTCGATTCCCCATTTAGCGAAAGGACCAACGGAGACAACTAGATGAAGAGGGGCAGGGTGGGTGCACCTTTTCTTCGTCAAAATCTGACATGGATGGCACTTCTGGACCATTGCAATGCAGTCTTTAAACAAAGTGGGCCAGTAGTATCCTACACGCAATATTTTCTAGGTAGCAGCTATGCTAGAAATATGACCTTCGCACACCCCCACATGACAGTCATTTAAAATGTGTTCCCCTTGTTAAGAGTGAGACAACGCCGAAGAATAGTATCGACACCATGACGATATAGAGTATCATTTAGTATGAGGTACTGTTTCACTTGGTGATGAATACGACGACAGTCATCTGATTTGAGCTTTGGGCAGAATCGTTGAGTTTGGAGGTAGACCAAAATGTCTCCATACCAAGGATCATAAGAATCAACTAGGTAGACAAATTCATCAGGAAATGGATCATGAGCTACATCTTCTGGGTCAATTCTGCGAAGGTACGACAATCATTCGGTGAAGACTAGAGATTTATTTGCTTTGGAAGCAGTGAAAACCAAATCGAAATTTTAGAGCATTACAATCCATTTGGAATATTTTCCTCCAACAATTTGTTGAGACAAGATGTGTCACATGGGATTCTCTAAAGCAATTACGGTAGTCTGATGCAGCAATATATAGTGTCGAAGGTGGTTGACAGCGAAGAACACCACGAGAGATAGTTTCTCCACATGTGAATATCATAGTTTGGGTCCGATGAGACCTTTTGAAAAATAATATATCACATTCTCACTATCGTCATTATGAAATTGAACCAAAACCATTTCTAACGAGGATGGTGAGGCTGCTAGGTAGAGGAGAAAGTCACGCGAATAGTTGGGGGCACTAAGAAGTGGAGCATAAATGAGTGCTCTTTTCAAGGTGTCAAATGATAGTTGAGCCTGGTCATCCCACAGATATGGTATCCCTTTCTTAAGCAAGTGCATAAAGCCTTCATCATCTCGGCATAGTTTACTATGAAACGACGTAAGAATTTTTCGTACCCTTGCAAACGTTGGAGTTGTAGAATGGATTGTGGTGTAGGTAATTCAATAATCACCTTAACCTTATCAGGATAAACCCTAATCCCGTGCTTGGAAACAATAAAGCCAAGAAGACATCCAGACTCGATAAAAAATACGCACTTATGCAGATTCAGCCATATATTGTAGAACTTACACCAAGCGAATATTTTCTTAAGATGCACAAGGTGATGGGTTTTCATCTTGGAGTGAGCCAGGAGGTCCTCCAAGTAAACTTGTACAATGTGTCATATATCATGAAAGGCATAGTCGATAGCCCTTTGAAAATTCTCTCCTGCATTCTTCAGATCGAATCGGAGTTTATGATACGCATATGTGCCCCAAGGACAGATGAAGGTGGTTTTATGTTGGTCATATTTTTTAATTGCTATCTGGTTATAGCCCAAGAAGCCATCCATAAAGGAGAAAGATTCACATCTGGCGCAATAGTCGATAATCTGATATATAAATGGTGTAGGATAATTGTCTTTTGGACAAGCAGCTTTCAGATCATGATAATCAACATAGACTCAGATGGTGCCTTTTTTTTTTAATCTATGGGAACCAGATTGGAAACCCATTCCGTTAAAGGAACAGGATAGATGAAACCAACATGTAAGAGTTTTTTTACTTCAGTCTTGATGGCAGCTGCTTTGCGAGGGTGGATAGGTCGGATTCTTTGCCAGACAAACTTGGCATTGTCATAAATCTTGATTTCGTGCTCAACAATAGACGGATCTATGCCGGGAATTTCGTCGTAAGAACAAGCAAAAACATCTCGGAATTCCTTAAAAAGGGATGTGAAGCATGCAATTTCCTCTAGATTGCAATCAGCTCCAATATGAATATTTTCCACGATACCTATTTTGATTGAGATATCTATGAGCATAGTCTTGGAAATATTTCCCGTGTTCCCTTCCGTATCGATAGTTTGAACAGCCGTGTAAGGGGAGAGAACGATCTCAAGTGGGTCAAAAGATGGGATTTGAGTAGTTATCACGTCTGAATCGAACAGCGAAGTGCAATGATGGAATTCTCCCCAAGGTCGTTTTACTAGAGACATGATCTCTCAAATAGATTCTTCCGTAGGAAGGACTTCATCGAGGAGATCCTTAGAAGGAACTGTGATAGGTGAGAGAGTGGTACCATTGGTCGAAACTAAAGTAGTGGATGGTTCAGATGTTATTTGGATGGCTTGATAAGCCAACTTGGCCAATGATAGCAGCATCTGATCTCCATAGGAATCAATTTCTGAAGGCGCCAGTATGATACATGGATCGATAGAGCCATCCAAAATGGTGGATATCATTGCAGTCGTATGTGGAACCTTAGAGGGTGGGAGAGGAAACTAACCCATCAGGGAAGATGCCTTTAGAAGACTAGTACCAACGCTGATGTACAAGTCAGGAATGCCTCCTACTAGAGGTACAATGCTACTTGGTAATGTGGAATAATCGGGGGTGCAAAAGGATCACTGATCCACTATAACTATTTTCCCATAAAACGGAAAGAGGATGAGTTGAAAAACTGAAGAGACAATGGCAGTCATTGCATAAGACCAACTGCAATCCAGCAATAGATTATAGTCAAGATGATGTTCGACGACTTTTATGTCCACTGTTACCATTTTTCCACTAAGTGAATGGGAAAGCTAGAAAAGTAGTCGTTTGGGAGGAAAGTGTGGCCATCGAAAGCTTTAAGGAAATTCGACGGTGGAGACAAAGTGGGAGAACCCAAAGTGAGCGAGCACATAGTTGACATAACGCAGGTCGAAGCACCTTCGTCTATGACAATGCAATGGATTTGTCTCCATTCCAACACAACCTGTACCTGGAAAGCAAGTTGGTGTGAGAGGCGAGGTTTGGATTTCTCCATGTCGAAGATGGATAGCATAGAATCCTAGGGGTTGATTCCACCAATGGTCGAAAGCAGAGCTTTCCTTTGCACTGGGTAGGTTTGTAATACTTCTAGAGCAGACATGGCTAACGAGGCTTGCACCAAATATTCTACAATGTTGTAATTTTGGGTAGCACGTGTAAAGGTGTTATGAATCATGTTTCAAAGTGTCCATTTGGGGGGACGAATCGTGGGGTTAGCAGTAGGCCTTTCAATATGCAAATCATTGGGAAAAAGTGGATTCAAACTTGTACCAGATTCCTAATCCTCAATGACTGGATTTACATAGATTTTAGCTCGAGTTTGGAGTTCAACACTTTCTACACCATAAATGGTGGATGGTCCTTCACCGGAAGGATGAGTACCACCATTGCCCCTTTGTGGGAGTTGTGGTGGGTTTGCAACCATGTGTTGATGTTGTTGTTGTGGATTAGGAAATGGATTATGGAGGACGACATCTGTCCTCCTAGAGTCCTTATTTGTGATCAAATTTGTGCATTCCTGTAGCCGAGGAAATTTGTATGTCAAGTGGTCCTCCGCACATATTTTGCAAGGAAATCTCATGGGTTTCTCCTTTCCTTTTCTGTTTTTAGCAGCGTTTTTCTGATTGGGATTATTTTGAGTACCATACTGATCTTCAGAAGGAGAGTTCTTTTTCTTGTTCCTCTTGTTCTTGCCGCTAGGTTTTTGTGTAGACTACACAGAGTTTACCTCAACAGTAGGAAGAGTAGTCAATTGGTTAGGGGCAGTGGTAGCCAAAGATGGCTCGGAGGTTTGCCCACTAAGCTGTTTTATGGATGCACTGGAGGTTGCACCAACGATTTTGTCGGTGTGCGCTCTGAGTAATTGAGGAGTGGGAGGATTCGGATTGCCAGGGGCATGGGGGAGAAAGTCATACAGTGTGCCATATTGTGAATAGATCAGATCTAAATGTTGCACATGACGGATGGATTGGTCTTCTGTGACCGCACCAAATAAGGAAACGTCCTTAGATAAGGGTGGTAAGAGTGACTTACAAAACTAGTTGGATAAGAGATGATCGGAGATTGGCACTTTGACAAGCCTCGGCCTACATCTCCATTCATGAATGTGATCAGAGATGTGGGTGGCGTTGTCTTGGTGCAGCAAGGTTAATAGTTTCGTTTCAGTTTCGTATCGAATAGGTAGTTGGAATTTCTTAATAAATTCCATAGTTAAGGCGCCAAAAGTGTTGACGGCCCCACGTGCTAACTCAATGTACCATTTGGCAGTGTTTCCTGTGAGAGTGCGGGGGAAAAGTCTAAGTCGGATGCTATCATCCACCATGGAGTTCGAAACAGACCATATATGAAAGGTGGTGACATGCGTAGCCATATCGTCCCCTCGTTTCCCGTAAAATTTAGTGATTTCAAATGGAATCTTGTGTGGTATTGGAGGCCATAGTGGGTTGTCGTTGATGTGATCATTGGTCAGTTCGCAGAGGTTGGGGATGTCTAGAGCTGCCAAAAATGGCAATTTCATGTTTACCCTTGGATCTAGCCAAGGAATTATTGGCTGACCTGTCGGACCGTAGGGTCCGCCCATCAATGTGTTACCAATGGGATAAGTAGGACTTTGTTGATAAAATTTCCCTGTGAGCGGGGGTGTAGGGGGGTATGGTTGTTGTCCATAGGGTATGTTATACTAGGGAGTGAACTGTTGATTTCCCCCAGTGTAAAAGTTACCCCCTTGCCCAAATTTATTTTGGGGTTGGTTCACCCATATGGACGTGATAGAGTTAGCTAAGGGCATACTACTATTCTCATAGTTAAGCATCGGCATAGAACCTACAACGGAAGTTTGACCACTCAAAGGAACATCATTAACAATAGGTTTTCATGTTTTTCCTAATAACTGCATGGGTACCAAAGTTCCCCCGAGCATGTATGTATTGGTGACACTGCCTCGTGGCATGGTTTTCAAGGGGTTTGAACTCAACAAAGGTTTCCAACAGAAAGGCTTGCTAAAAGGAACCGAAGTAGCCCCACTAGTGGGAGCGGAAACCATGGGTCCCGATGTAGTCACAATATGAGCAGATGCTGAAGTGTTTGGAGGTATGCTAACAGTTGTGGTGACCAAATTGCTAAGACCGGGTATAGCCTGGCTACTGGGGTTGCCAATTATTGGCATAAAACTGACAACCAGCAAGGAATATGGTGGTGGACCAAAGTTGGTTACCAACAACATCGACCCCATTGGTGTTGGTTGTGAAACAGATGTTGGTGCAGGCCGAAGACATATCTTGGCCTAGTGTAACCTGAGCTAAAAATGTCCCCAATGGGTTAGTGAGAGAAGGATTGTAAGGAGGTACAAATCCTTCCGTAAAAGGATCTTCTGGAAACTCCATATGATACAAATCTATATGAAAGTCAGGGGTTGTCACTAGAGATTTCTCTTCCAGAGAAGGCATAGGCTCACCAAGACTCGACTTCTCCCCTGATGTCAATGGAAGGATACCTCGCTATCATCGAGAAAGAAGAGGAGGGTAGAAGGATGCCACAGTGACCTATTTACTTTTATCAAAGTTTAATTATTTGTGATGTATTATAAAGTCTCAATGATATTAACCACACACCTAAAAAAGAAAAAAGAAAAAATGACTTCTAAAATCAATCAACAAGCAACCAGAACATCTATGGCCCTGTCTGACTACTATCGTTTACTGAAGATGAAACCCAGTATCACAATAACATACAAAGAGGGTTGGTCAAAAGTACAGTTAAGGTTACTCTAGAGCTTCGCCCAAACCTCAAACAATAGGTGTAAGCACTCTCGTGAAGACGAGTACCCTCCTAAAGACTGAAGATAGAGTAGGTTCGTATGTTTTAGGTACCAAGGCAGTTTGCCCCAGTCACCTTGTGTAAGTCCCTAAAATGTCTGGAAACTAAGGATACCTCAAATCACATAAATTTTCACGGGGGTCACGGTCGTAGACAGTGCACTGTATGGGAAGAATACCTAGATCCGCGATCTAGTTTCGACATACCCGAAGGGAACCCCAATATATAGCATGCCCACTAAATGCAATCAAAAGTGAGCTACCTTCTCATGCACCCTGGTGTTGTCTCGCACTTAGCTTCGGTGGTAGTGGAGTGGTCCCAACAATATGAGTGTAGTAGGATTTTTCTTTTTAATGACTCTAGTTTCAAGTTTTGATATCTTGGGTGATTTTCTCACTTCTCCTACCCCAAGATCCTAGCCTAAACTACTGTTGGTGTGAGCTCAGACAAAGTTATATGATTAATTTTATTATCGCTTGATTCTTAGTGTACTTGATTATTAGTCTTGTAGAGGGGGAGTGGACGTATGAAATTTGATGAGACTCTGACTCAAAATCCATACAGAAACATGCTCTAAATATTCAATTCAATGAAGATTTTATTCTACAGGGAGAGATTTTTCCAACGTCCATGCACCAAACATTCAAATAAAAAATTTCAAACTTAAAGATTCAACCATCTATCTATCTTCTCTAAAAACCTTTTAACCAAAAATTTTAGAATTAATTCAGCTAAGTTCAGAAAACTAAAAAAAAAATATTCTTCAAAAAGTAGATGCTACTAACATTAACTTTTTTAAAAAAGAACTAAAAAAAAATGCTAACTAGTAATCAAGCACGCTGATCCAGTGAAAGAATCTAATCTAATAGCCAATAACTCCAAAGCCAAAGGGAAACTCAACAGGGGTGTAAACCACAGATTTTGGCTGGGTAACACTGGTAAGCAAAGGATACAGAGAATTAATTATGAGACTAACACACTGTATCTAAGCATAAGCAATGTTATAATGCACTGAAACACTCTCAAAGGGAGTGTTACTCAAGGTAAAGTTGTATAGATGGCTAGGCAGGCTCTATTCTGGACTCTGTGAGATTTTCAGATGATTACTAAGGATATAAATTGATCAGAAGGATATGTGAACAAAGGGAAAGAGGTAAAGTCATAGGAACAATCTAGAAACTTGGGTTTTACTCCCCAGTGGAGTCGCCAATTTTGCTATAGGGTAAAATTCTTGGGTGGTGGTTAATGAATATCCCTCTCAGGGTTTTCCGGTGCCCGAGGCAGACTGTAAGATTAGCTGTAAAGTTCCAAAGGTACTTCATACATGTTCATACTAATATATAATTGGAAAAGAAAGATTTGAGATGATTACCTCTTTGAAGATAGCAAATCCTATGGAGAGCACTAAGCAGCGGGGTAGAAGTCTTTCCTCACCAGCTCCAAATCTAGGTCCTGGATCCAATCAAAGTACCCGTGTAATCTTCACAACAATATAGCTTTCTAAAAATTAAACTAGGATATAACTGACATTAAACTATGCATATATAATTCATTCATATCATTCTACATAGAAAAATGAACAAAAAATATCACACCGATGCATCAAAAGGACAAAAAAAATACAGTTTTATTGATTTATAAAAATGAGGATTACAACTGTCGGTTGTACCAAGCCCTCCTCTGTCGCCTAATTCCTATCTCTCTTTCCCTATCTCTGAGTGTGATGATGCTTGAGCCAAGGGTTCTCATTGAATCTCGCCAATCTCCAAGCCTCACACTTCAACAATGAAATTATGCTCCACATATAATCAAATCTTCGACCTCAGACCAAGAGCCCACATCTCTAGTTTATAGGAAATGGAGAGGACAAACCTTGCCAAATATTTCAACCAGTTCAAATCGGGGAAAATATAGATGTGCCCTCGCTTTTCTTTGCTTTTACCTTCCATATGAGTTCAGTTGTGTTTGGAAATGTCTAATAAAGGTTTATGCCACTAGTTTCTATTTTTGAACTGACTCATTCTGAGGAAAAGCTAGAAATGCCAGTAAATTTTCTGTAATATATTTCCCTTTCCACATTCAAACACAGATAACACTTCTCCTTGGGCAAGACAGAGCGTTACTCTCGGCATTAATGCTCCCTTTGCATGGCTAGGGCGTGTTGTAACCCTGTCTAGTTTTTTCTAAGGTGTGTTACCTTGGTAAAAATGGGTCTTATCTAGGTCATTTTCTTCCTTCCATGTTACCTTCTCCTTTGAGATAATGAGGAGGCCATTTTTCATATAACAATTAACCTCCTGTATCTCCACAACATAAGCTGGATGGGATTTTTCTCCATTGGGAGCCTGTTGTGCCTGTCTATTATTCAGGTTTGGATTGGGCTATGGAGATATAGGTAGCCTAGGTGGAGCAGCATGAGTAAGCTGAGGTTGAGGTTGGGGTGGAGGCATTAAAGCAGGTAGTTGGTTTTGTTGAGGCATCTACCCTTGGGATGGATTGTTCCACTAAGGTTTTTTTGGAACATATTGCTGAAATGGTTGGTTTATTGGATGAGGATGATATGAAGGGTTGGAAGGCCAAGTAGGAGGTGTAGACCAGGATGAAGGAGTGGGGGTGTACCAAGGTTTCATGGGTGCACTCTAATTTTTGTAATAGTAAGAGTGAGGTGCATCTTGCATACCTTTTTGATATGGCTGAGGGCCTTGAGGCATTCTCTGGT
Source organism: Pinus albicaulis (assembly GCA_034641835.2). Lineage (NCBI taxonomy): Eukaryota > Viridiplantae > Streptophyta > Pinopsida > Pinales > Pinaceae > Pinus > Pinus albicaulis. The sequence goes on along the minus strand of CM076569.1, from coordinate 91,761,952 downwards.
TGATGAAACAGAGTTTCTCTAGCATTGTTTCCCCACCTTGATAAATAGCTTTAAGTCTAGGTAAGGAGGGACACTTGTCTGTGGCATGATTCTATTCACAGACTAAGAAAACCTCTATGACATTCAGTGGACATTCATTTCTTGGGTGTTTCCTGGTACATCTAGGACAAAATATGGCCAGGGCTCTCTCTGCTTCCTCTTGCTTCCTTTTAACCTACATTGTGTCCATTCGCAAAGCAAAGGTGTACAGCATGTCACTCTTGAAGTCCTCTAGCATGTTTCCAATCTCATGTTTTATAAAGGTGGAAGAGAAAGGGGTATTGGATGCACTTTGGCTAGCTCTGTCCTTCTTCCTAAATTCCCTAGAATGGTTCTGGAAGACAGTTTTGATTGTTTCATAGTGTTGTTTGTAGATATCTCCTCATGATAACATATTCAAGGTTTCTATCATCTCTTCACTGATCCCTCGAAGAAGTACAAGTTTAAGTGAGTTAGGATCAAGATTACAATTGGCTCTCTTATAGTTCAATTGAATCCTCTCTTCATAATACTCTAGGGATTCATCAAGCCCTAGAGTCATCCTAAATTTATCATCCTTATTTTCCTTGGACCTACAGTAGTCTTTGTACTTGCTGCTAAAGGTCTCTTCCATATGTGCCCATCTAGTGATGCTATCCCCAGGTAGACCCATGAACCAGCGCAAGGCTACATCCTTAAGGGTGGGTGGGAATAGCTTCAACTTCTGATCATCAAAGGTGTAGTCATAAGCCCTACAAACAACAGCAAATTCAAACATGAATGTGTCAGGGTCCTCAAAGGTAAGTCCATGGAAGTGTGGAAGAGCTGAGGGGCTAATGTTTTTCATATTAGTGTCCCCATATGCCTCTCTTATGGGAAAGGCTCTCTGGGTCCCAACCATGGTTAAGATATATGAAGTAGGTCCCTTAGTTGAAACAAGGTCTTCTTCTTCTACTTCCCCAATAGGATCCTCAAAATATTCAGAAGGATCTCCTAGAGGGGGTTCACTCTCACTTCCACTGAAGAAGAGTGAAGGGTGGTTAGGAGGTGATGTGGGGGTTTTAGGTAAGGTTTGTCTTTGAGTATTCCTAGTCCTACAAGGCATGAAAATCAAATCTTTTTATATTTTTTCACTATCCCTTGAAATGACATGAAAAGAGAGGAAAGTAGAAAGGAATGCTACAAAAAATCAAAACATCTACTTGACACCTCCCCGGCAACGACGCCAAAAAGTGGTGAGCCCTAGTATTGCACCAAGAGTGTTGCAACTCCCACGGGCTGCCCTACTTTTCTTTATCAACTTGGGGTTCATACAAACTTTGAGGTGACAGTGCTATATACACATCAGATGCATTTTGTTCATGTCATCCTCTTCTGCTTTACGAAAGGGTGATATTTCTTAAATGATGAGAAAAATTGTAAAGTAAATTGCTGGAAGGAAAAGACAGAAAGGAAACTAAACTAAATTGCTGGAAAGAAATGACAAGAATGAAGCTAATTGAATTTGCAGAAAACAAATAGCAGAAAGGAAACTAATCCTAAACCACAGTTAACTTGGCCAAATGGCTAAATGCACTCTACATATCCTATGGTCTATCTACCATGCTTCTATCCATGCAACTAAGCTATCCATGACTTAATTCTAACTATAAAGAGTTAATTTGCAGCTTGGAGGAAGAAAAAGGGATAAAAGAGGCTAATGGGAGGTTCAACACATGAAATGAGGTTTGGAAACGGAATGATGGGGTTAAAACCTTATAAAACTTGATTATAACATGAGAAATGACTTTGGATTGGAGATAATTGAAAAAGGCTTAGAAGTGGAAAGAAGAGGTTTCAAAGTTTATAAAACCTTATTATAGTGCAATAAATGGCTTTGGAGTAGAAATAACTCGAGACTGAAGTGGCGGAATACAATGGACGTAAAATTTGCAATGTTCAATGTCACAATCGCAACTTCACAAGTTTAAATGGATAGTAGAAAGGATTTAATGGGAATAAGCTAAAATGTGCGAAAGGCGATGTGCGCAGTAGTAATGGTCGCGGGAGGTGATTTGCGATCGGGATGACGTGGTGGTGAAAGGAAAAAGGGAAAATTTGTGATTTGTGATATGCGATGTTGCAATATCGCAATCACAGGTAAGAGTGGAAATAGTTAAGGGTAATATATAAAGGATGCGAAGTGCGATTTGTGATGGCGATGTGGCGATGGGACCGACAGAGGGGAAAGATCAAAATATCACAATAGAAAGGAACGAGAGGTAAGTGTTGAAGATAAAAGCTAAATGTTGTGATTTGTGAAATGCGACGTATGGTAGAGGTAATTTTGTAATATCCCAAAATGTGATCTGCTAGCAAGGCATGACTAGAAAATGCATTTTCCAGGAATGGCTACTACAGAATTTGAAACCCAGACCTGGATCCCTTATATCAATGTATCTAAGACCGAAATCCAAGAGTAGGCTCAAAATAAATCACTCTAGGTGGGTTAAACAGGTCTCCCACACCTAGTTGTCTTGAGAAAGTGCCCAATGAAGGGGTTGCAGCAATGTATGAACATACAATGGAGTATCAGTGTTATTTTAAGGAGCCAGCATACATGAAGATCTGAATAGCCATCAACTATATATTATAGCAACAATTGTATAGAAATCTTTGAGGAAAGAGTCACTCAATATTGGAAATACAAGCCTCAATAGATCATGTACATGAAATGTGAAATATATTGCTACACTGAGAATGCCCTAGGCTATGACTGCATAGTTTATAAGAGACACTGCAACATGATGAATGATAATACAAAGATATAACAATTTAGAGCACAAGAAATTTGGGGGAGCAAGTTGTCAACCCTAGAAAACAGTAATACAACAATCCTTAGAAGGATTGGCTGAAATATACAAAATTGGAAAAATGTTGGAGTTGCAGGGTAGCAGCTGCAACTCAAGGACTAGAAATGAATAGAGAAGGCCAAATATGTTGCATTAGATAAAATACCTCCTCCAATGGATCTTCCAAGTGAAAGGTTGATCCTAACACTAAAGATCTGACCCTCCAAACAAATGATGCAACCCTCACTGCAAATACTCAATGAAAATAACGCAGTTAATGAGAGGGATTGCACTATAGGTGATGAAAAATGGTTGGCCTGATGCCAAATATGATTTGAATCAGCTCAAATTCTCCCTCACTGATCCTCCAAAGGTAAGGAGACTCCCTCCTCTGAAAAATAGCTTCGTAAGTGGTGTTATAGAATCTCCACTATAACACCCTACAACACAACGTTTCTTGCTACAGGAATAACACTGTAGCTGAAGAAGGATGCTTGGCCTCAAGCCTGAATGTGGAGAAAATGAAGAGAAAATCCCTCAAGAGGCCTCTCTTGAAGTAGAAGGAATTCATAATTAGGAAATCCTTGTGCTAAGCAGCACTGCAACTCTGCTAAACAGCAAGAGAATGCACAAAGTATAAACAGACAAGAAATCAATAATCTTCAACATGAAAAACAATGGATGCCTTGCCCTCCTTTTAAACAAGTGAGATCCCTCTCACCATGGGTTCCACTCATTAGGGTTTCCTTCACCAAAGAAACCTCTTCCCATTCATACTGTGATGTTTCTCTAAGTGTTCTCCACCTCCTACTCCAGCACTGTTGACTTGGTCAAACTTGACCTTGTCCACCTGCAAATGATCATGTTCACACATGAGGGTGTGAAATCTAGCTCCAATGATGATCCCCTTTCATATTATGAGGTATTTTATTTATATTTTTATTATGCATGGGCCTCCTTACCTATTTATTCTCCTCCTAAGTGAAATTAGCAAAAATTAATATTCCAATTTGCTGCATGCAAATTTTGGAATATTACAGTCATCCCCTCCCAAATGTTGCTTGTCCTCAAGCAACTGCAAGGATAGAACTGAGGAGTTGCCTCCAAGGCATGGAGACTCAAAAGTGTTGGGAAAAAAATTCCCCCAAATGGATCCTCCATCCCCAAGCAATCATCCATACAAAATGAGTCACCTCCCAACATGGCAACTCTTGAAAATCTCCTTCCACCTCAAGCTCCAGAAATGACGGTGGGCTGAAAATTTGAATATGGTGAGAGAAAGATTCCAGTTGAGCCATTTCAAGAAGATCAAGAGGCTTAATATCCCATTTCTGATACCATTGTAATATCCCAACAATCATATGGCCCACCTCAACAAAAGGAAACAAGTGTTTGGTAGTGATGGCCATATCTCCTCTCATGCTCCCATTAGAACATTCAATGCAAAAAGTGTGGGAATCCTATTCCCCAACGGACACACCCAACTCATGTGTCTCATTCCCAATCATGATTCCAATAAAAATCAGATCCCTATCAGCAAATTAAATCATGATCAGCAACAAAATGAGGAAAATGCTGAAGGTTTCATGTGGTGCAAGAAGGTACCAACAGTTTTCCCAATAGTGACAACGTAGTTTTCCAAACTGCTGCTTCAGAAAGTTACATGGCAAGTTGTCTTGTGTTACATGGATAATTATGTATTTCATGACATCTATTGATAAATAGAAAATGGCTAGGTACATCAACTGAACATACATGAAACAAAACACTTACCCAAGGCCATATAAGAGATGGTTGTCTCCATCATACAATTTGGCCCAATGTTGACCATGGAGCTCAAGGAAAAGCCTGCCCTCTTGTGGAGCAATGCAATGAATATGAATGGTAAGAGTATCCAAATATTGTGTTAGATAATCTATGGATGCAAAAAAAATATTCTTACCATATGTTGAGAGTAATATGATGCATGTGTATGTGAATGATTCCTCCATAGTGGTATGGCACATTCCCAAGAAGAGAAATTAGCCATATGTTGCATAAATATCACCCTCCTTATACTTGGAAATCCAAGTCAAGAAGATCATAGCAAGTAAGGTCATACCAATGTAATAGATGTTTCCATCCATTACTCAATCATTCTTACCTCCTCCTTATCCACCAAGTGCATCAAGTGTGAAGTGATCCTGGGGATACTCCATCAATAACCCCAAGCTCCCAAGTGACAACGTTGTTGGCTCGTGCAAATAAGATCTTGCCAACTCATAGCTCCATTCCTTGACATGCTCCTTGTCAAAGACATCTCCCATAATTCTTCTACACATAAGAAGTTACTCCCAAGGTGGAAGTACCTCTTAATCATATAAGTCCAAGGAGATAATGCCATCTCCTCCTCCTACAACATCATGCAAAGTGTGACAGCAAATCTGCTCTTGCTCTCCCAAGCAAAGCAACAAAAGATTTTGTTGCCTCCTCATGCTTCCATCGTAAAAATCATGTGATGGAAACATAATGAGTGATATGAAGATCATACCAACACCATGCATCCATACTATCTGCTCCACAAAGATGCAAGTATCCTACCACATACCCTTAGAAAGAGGATGATGACCAAACTCTTTCAAGAGTAACCAGCGCAGCCAAGCCTCCTGATGCCCGATATCATAAATTTGCATGTAGCTCACCAGCTTCTTGCTCTCCATCCACATCCACTCACCCAATTGTGAATGTATCCTTCCATCCTTCATCTTGGCACCCCTCCCATGAGAGCTACCAACCTCCCAAATCGAATTTCTGTCTTTGCACTTCATGTGATTTTGAAATGAAATATTCTCAAGGATCAATTTGATCCCATAAGGACCCAAATAGGTGGTAAGAAAAAAACTCCCATCATGATGTGTATGGCTCAAGGAATGTCCAACACAAGCATGAGAGATGTTATCCATCCTAAGATGTCCTCCATCATCTATCTACTCCTCCTTGAATCCATGAAGATCCAAGTGTGAGAAAGGAAGAAAAACCTTGCACTCCATGATGTGTTTAAGTGCACCTCTAATGAAATCTCTCCATGAGATCTCCCTCTCAACAATAGTCCTCCAAAACCAATGAGGTATTCGATTTGCTTAAAGTAGAAGTTTCTCTTTGAGTTGAGAGGAGCTCATCGAGAAAGGGTCATCTAGAAAGGAGAAAGGGTTTCTCACTTGAAGATGTCTACTATCTTCCATCCTTTCCTTCAAGTATTCAAACCCCAACCTAAAATGTGACATGCAATCCAACAATGGCTCATGAACATGATGGTTTATTTCCTCCTTGAATGTTTCCATGTTGCACAGCGTAGTGCAATCTTGCTGCTCTAGGTTAGCAACGTATGTTGATTTTTGGTCATTTAAATATGGGTTTCCACAATCCTCAAAAATATTTGCTGAAATAGAAAGTGGAACTTCATTCATACCTTGATGGAACTAAGGATGTCCTTGTATGGCTGCAATAATTCTTTCCTCCAATGAATGGCTGCCCCATTTGCAGATCTAGAAGGTTTCTCCTCCAGGGCTGTGACAGCGTTGGTACAAGTCTCCTCCCATGGTGGTGTGGGCCTTCTCTCCTCTGATATTTCTTCATCAAAGGTTCTAATCAACCCTTGAGTGAACTCTACAAAAGTGTTCACCCTTGCATGGCTCAAGTGGCTAAACCACCAAACATTGGCTTCACCCTCCAAGTGCAGTGCTGCAACTTCTACTACCTCCCCTTCTACCACTGGATGTAGTAAGAAGAATGCCTCAAGCTTCTTTTCCCAAGCTCTTTCTGTAGAAAATCCATCATATGTAGGCAATAGAAACCTATTACCTTTAATTCCTCTCTTTTTGCATGATCTCCTCTCTTCCTTCAACTGAATGAACTGTGAAAGAGCTAGAGTCTCCTTGAAGGCTCTAGGTTGAAATTTTTACTCAACAAGGTACTTACTTAGAATCAGATGATCCAAGTATCTTCCATGCTCATTGTCTTCTTCTTGATGAGAATAGGAAGTGCATGGTCCTTCCTTTTCTATTTCTTCCATCTTCTTGACCTTCTTGGAGAGGTCTTCTCTGGATTTGAAAACTGATGAGAGCAAGCTCATCTTCTTCATCATCTTGATCTCTTCTTCTTCTTATGGCTGAAACTCATAGGCTAAGCCAAATTTAATGCCTCGTTACCACTGTAATATCCCAAAATGGGATCTGCTAGCAACGCATGACTGGAAAACGCATTTTCCAGGAATGGTTGCTACATGATTTGAAACCCAAACCTGGATCCCTTAGATCAATGTATCTAAGACTGAAATTCAAGAGTAGGCTCAAAAGAAATCACTCTAGGTGGGTTAAACAAGTCTCCCACACCTAGTTGTATTGAGAAAGTGCCCAATGAAGGGGCTGCAACAATGTATGAACATACAATGGAGTATCAACGTTATTTTAAGGAGCCAGCATACATGAATATCTAAATAGCCATCAATTTTATATTATAGCAGCAATTGTATACAAATCCTTGAGGAAAGAGTCACTCAATATTGGCAATACAAGCCTCAATAGATCATGTACATGAAATGTGAAATATATTGCTACACTGAGAATGCCCTAGGCTATGACTGCACAGTTTATAAGAGACACTGCAACATGCTGAATGATAATACAAAGATATAACAATGTATAGCTCAAGAAATGCGGGGGAGAAAGTGTTGAGTCCAAAACTTGCATCTTTCCTATACACCTTTCTAGACTTTTTCCATTTACCTGGACCTCCTAAGTCATCAACATCATTGCATATTAATCATAAAAGAGCATTTAAAGTGGTTTTTAACTATGTTTTGTGTCTTCTGTTTGAATTAGATTTTTTCTCATTGAGCTGTGGAATCTTGTCACTTTCCGCAGTTGCTTCAACTTTCCACAGCCATTTTGTTAAATTCTATATTGCAGGTGTCTTTAGGAAAATCAAGCCACATGGGCAAGTTGGAAATGACATGGATATGGACCGAGTCCTATTGGCTTAGTTGAATTCACCAAAGAAGGTTGTGGTCAAAGGTAGTCAAGCGGTGATCAACCTAAGAGTCCTACAGTGACAGAACTCCATTTTTCACCACGTAAATACTTGCATGGCCATTCCTAAATCTCGGGGGACATATCAACACCTGTGAACTGCTCCATAAGCCGAATCCAACGGCCACCCTCCATAGATTTAATCTTCACGGCATCCATAATGCTAAATTTTTGGACGTGGTTGTTCACGTGTCTTTTATCAGCGTAGATTGTAGGAAAGTAGTTATGTCATCCTCTGTTATAAATAATGTGTTCTCATACGCATAGTAGCTAACTTTTGTAATGTAATTTTGTTGTAAAGAAAGCCCACTGTGCCGTGACATTATTTCCTTGTTATGACTGCATTTTGAATACATGAGAAGACTCTGTTCATAAGTATAATTCGTGGTTGATAGCTGTTCCCCGAGGATTGTGCAGAGGGCCCCTGCACATGCCAAGGTTTTGTTTATTGCTGTATAGTTTCATGCTTTATTTCCTTACGTTCATTATGACATAGTTATTCACGTGTATATATTACATCTCTTATAGTATTAACATTTTATTTTTGTCCATAAATTTTCATGCTTTATACTGTTGTTAACTGATCAGTGTCTTTGTTCCAAATTACAGTAGGCAGCCCGGGCATTTGCACATAGTTTTACAATGACTAATGACATGGAATCAGTTTTTTCCTTTTGCTGATTTATTTTTCTTAGCTTTTTATTCCAGCACTGTTTTATTTATTTCAGTTTTGTACATTTGCTTTATTAGTTAGATTAGATATTAAATTACTCATGTCATTATCAGTTAACTCCGAAAGCCATAGCGAGAATAATGGTGAGGGATTGAAGTATGAGTGTGTAGTTTGATATTAGTTTATTTTTCTGCAAGTTAGATATTAAATTTCTCATGTCATTATCAGTTACCTCCGAAAGCCATAGCGAGACTAATGGTGGGGGATTGAAGTATGAGTGTGTAATTCGATATTAGTTTATTTTCCTGCAAATTAGATATCAGATTGCTCAAGTTGTTTATGATTACCTCCGAAAGCCATAGCGAGACTAATGGTGAGGGGTCAGAATATGAGTTGATGTAATTTGATTTTAGCTTTACTTTGCTTGCAATTCTTGGATTTCTTTGAGCAAAGTTTCTTTTGTATTTAGACAGCAGCAAGGGTAATGGGTTTCATGATCAATAGTTCACTGTTTGTTTGACTAGTATAGTGGCACATTTTCCTTTTCTTTTAGGAATTAATTTTGTCATTGCATGTTTTAAAACCCTTTTGAAGTTTGAAGTTTGGGAAATAATTATAAAGGACATCATTGCCTTGAACATTTATATCCATACTTGTCTTTTAGAATTTCCACCTCACATTAGGAAACCAACCAAGATAAAAACCCCCAAGATAAATAAAAAAAACCAAAAACGACAAAAAGTAAGAGATAGGTTATCTTGCACATATAGTGCGCCACACTTCGTCAGCTTATGAATCCTAGATTGACAAATTAATGTAGCAATTTAGGACACACTAAATTGACCAAACATTTTGGCGCCGTTGCCAGGGAAGTGTAACTAGGTAGCCAATTTCTTAAAAAAAAGAAAAAACAATAAAAAGAAGGGAAAAATTGATAGCTTCTTGAAGTATTCTCTCCTCTTGCACCTAGTGTGATCTGGAGGATCAGAAAAGAGAGTTATTGGTTCAATAATTTCTTAAGTATGCTCTCTTCTTGCACCTAGTGTGACCTGGAAGATCAGAAAGAGAATTGTTAGCCCAACTTAAAAATAAAAAAAAATGACATGCATAGAGCAAGAGATTCTAGGGGAAGGTTTATAGCTAGAGCCAAGAGTTCAATTTTCACAACTCCATCTTCTTCAAGGCATAGAAAAGATTCACCACCATCTACCCCTAGCCTTAAGATTCCTGGAATTCAAGGAGCAGCTGAATTAGAGGATTCTCCTACACCATCTACCAAATCTCATTTAGAAGAAGACCCTTTCTTTACTTCTACAGGAGAGAATATTGTAATTAAAGAAGTAGAATCACCTGAAGAAGAAAAGGAAGAAACTCCCTCTCATCCTCCCTTGATAGAAGAACCATAGGACTTTGAGGACTCTGAAGAAACTACCATGACAGAGGAAGTAGTAGATGGATTCAAAGGTAGAGGTAGAGGTAGAGGAGAAGGAAATAATGGAGGCAACAATGGTGGAGGTGGAGGTAATAATAGAAGAAATAGGGAAGGAGACAACTCTTTTGGATTCCCTATAGTCGATGATGAGGACACTATACAACCTATCTTTACCATTTCTGAAATCAGTGAGGATAGTCAAATTCTGAACACATTAGAAAATTTTGAGACATCTTCAGAATATGACCCCACACAATTTCAGTTGGAATCTGACATTGAATATTTATCATCAAGACAAATGTCTCTTTACTCTATGGAAGAGTTCGGTAGTTCTACCATTGAGATTTTTTCAGGAAAAACATTGAATATCAACAAAAATTTGGAAAAGTCACAACAAGAAGAACTAACCAAAATCTTGCAAAAACATTCTACTGCATTTGCATGGGAGTATACTGATATGAAAGTTATTGATCCTAAGACTTGCATTCATCATATCTATATTGAGGAAAACAGTAGACCAATCAGACAACCTCAGAGAAGGATGAATCCAAACCTTAGGGAGATAGTGAAAGAAGAGCTCCAAAAACTACTCAATGTAAACTTCATTTATCCAATTTTAGATAGACGATGGGTTTCTCCTTTGGTTATAGTACCTAAAAAGAATGGTAAATGGAGGGTATGCATTGATTACAGGGAATTGAACAAAGAAAATTTGAAGGATCACTTTCCTTTGCCCTTTATCGATCAGATATTAGATACATTAGCAGGCAAAAAGTACTTTTCATTTTTGGATGGTTTTAGTGGCTATAATCAAATTCAGGTAGCACCTGAAGATCAAGATAAGACCACATTTACCTTTCCATGGGGGAATTTTGCCTATCGAGTGCTTCCTTTTGGGTTATGTAATGCACCCACAACATTCCAAAGAGCAGTACTAGGAATTTTTTCTGATCTAATCCATGATTGTGTAGAGGTTTATATGGATGATTTTACAGTTTATGGTAATTCATTTGAAGAGGCATTAGAAAATTTGGAAAAAGTTCTTACAAGATGTAAAGAAACAAACCTTTCATTAAGCCATGAAAAATGCTTTATGATGTTTACTGAAGGGATTGTTTTAGGACATCATATTTCAGGAGATGAGATTAAGGTTGATAGATCAAAAGTTGAAGTCATCTCCAAGTTGCCTATTCCAAATTGTCAAAGAGATGTTAGAAGTTTTCTAGGATTTACTGGTTACTATAGAAGATTTATAGAAAACTTCACTAAAATAGCATCTCCACTCTTCAAATTGCTTACAAAAGACTGTGAATTTAAATGGGATCCCGATTGTCAATCAGCCTTTGAAACTTTGAAAACAAGAATATCTGAAGCACCTATCTTGAGAGGACCAAATTGGAAACTCCCTTTCCATATTTCTACAGATGCTTCAGATACAGCTCTAGGAGTTGTGTTGGGTCAAAAGGATTTAGTCCCTTACGCCATTTACTATAGCAGTAAAAATTTGACTCCCACTGAGTTGAACTATACTGTAACTAAAAAAGAGTTTTTAGTTGTTGTTCATGCAATCAATAAGTTTAGACATTATATAACAGGCTATGAAACTTTTATTCATATTGATCATTCTGCGATTAGATATCTAATGAACAAACTTGTTACTAATGGCAGAGTGACAATATGGCTCCTACTTTTGCAGGAATTCAATATTACTGTGTTGGATAGACCAGGGAAACAAAATACAGTAGCTGATTTCTTATCTAGGATTCAGAATACTAAAGAAGATTCTCTTGTAGAGGATAAGTTTCCTGATGAATATTTGTTTGCAGTAACTACTAAGACACCTTGGTATGCAGATATTGCTAACTATTTGGTTACAGGGAAACTACCTCCACATTTATTTCCAAGTGAAAGAAGAAATATTATTCAGGAAAGTTCAAAATATTCATGGATTTCTAACGAATTGTTTCAAACAGGGCCAGATCTTGTGATCAGAAGATGTGTCAGGGAGGATGAAATACCTGATATCCTCAAGGCATGTCATGATGAACCATGCGGCGGACACTTTGTTGACAAAAAGATAGCCTATAAAATCCTCTCTTTAGGATATTGTTGGCCTTCCCTCTTCAAAGATGCAAAACAATATGTCAAAAGGTGTGACAGCTGCCAAAGAGTAGGGAAACCTACCCTTTCAAATGAAATGCCATTGCAACCACAGGTACTCATCGAACCCTTTGAAAAATGGGCTTTAGATTTCATTGGACGTATTAATCCACCATCTAAGCAAAAGAAGTATATATTGGTTTGTATTGATTATGTTACTAAATGGGTGGAAGCCAAAGCATTAGTGTCTGCTACTGAAAATTCAGTTGTTAATTTTCTTTATGAGGATATTTTTACTCGCTTTTGTGTTCTAAGAGAAATTGTGACAGATCAGGGAAGCCAATTCACATCCAACCTGGTGGAGAAGCTGATGGAAGAATACAAAATCAAGCATAGAATATCTACTCCTTACTATCCGCAAGCAAATGGTCAAGTGGAGTCTACAAAAAAAATTCTCGAAAGTATCATCACCAAAACGGTTCATCTACAGAGAAGAGATTGGGTAGAAAGGCTTCCTGAAGCCTTGTGGGCCTACAGAACTACATGGAGAAATACAACAGGAAATTCTCCCTATGAACTTTTTTATGGGAAAGAAGTCATGCTCCCCATTGAGTTCCAAGTCAAAACCTTCAAAATGGCAGTTCAGTTGGGGATGGATCTATCAGAAGCCCAAAAGCATAGAATGGAGCAGTTGAATGAGCTAGATGAGATCAGACAAGAGGCAATTCTAAGAAATGATCTAGTTCAATATCAAAGAGCTAAATGGCATGAAAAATACATCAAAGAGAAGAAGTTTCAAGAAGGAGATTGGGCATTGCTATTTGATTCCAATTTTAAAGATTTTAAAGTAAAATTTCAGACTCATTGGCTTGGGCCATATGAGATTGACAAGATCTTTAGCAATGGAGCGGTAAGAATCAATACCATTGATGAATCTCAAACTCCTCTTATTGTGAATGGCCATAGATTAAAGATCTATCATAAGCCACTCTCAAAAGAGGAATTTGTCAAAATGTTTCAAGATAATTATGCAATAAGGCTGGTGAAGAAGAATCCTTCTTCTCCACCAGCCTAGCCTTTGTTCTTTTCAGTTTCAAAAAAAAAAAAAAAAAATTGTATAAGCCTGAAAACCAATCACTGATTGGCAGTCTTATACAGAAAATGTAGGGTGAAAATCAGGAACACCTGACACCCTATTTTTTCCAAAAAATTCTCTCTCTCTCTCATTTCACAAGTTTTATGACAACCCACTCCATTTCATTCCACTTCATTCCACTCCACTTCATTTCATTTCACTCCATTTCATCTATTTTATTTCATTTCACCAATAAAAAATTTCTTTCATGACCATTTTCATTCAGTCAGTTATCATCTATCCATCTCCATTCACCCAAATAATTGTTGTGTTAGTTTTCGTATCTGACACCAGTTTCCGCAGCCAGAAGCAGTTTCTGCAGCCACCACTCTGTTTTTCAAAAATTTATAGTCAGATGTTAGTTCAACAATCATGAAATCAAATGCAGGTATGAGGACATATTATGAAGACATAAGGCATTCAAAAGCATCAACGAGGAGAAACTGATTGAAGATTAATGAAAAATGGCAAGAATTCCAAGGTATGAGTAGAAATTTATTTCAAATGGCATTCAAGCACATTTTTACATAGTTATAAACCATAGCTCCATTATATGCAATGATTTCGTTGATAACTCCATAACCGTTCCACGATCTCTATACAATTCCCCCACAATCCTTGCATTCATTTTTAAACAGCCTCATAATCAAGCCTCCGGTCTTCACTCGTGTTCGGCTATACTTTGATACTCCACCTGTAATTATGGAACGTGGTTGATTTGACTACGACTTCTCTCAGCCGCACAAAATCCGCAGCCATTTCATAAACGTGCTTGCATCTACTCTGCAGCCACCCAATTTTAAATACTTCCGGATGCACTTTACTCCCCCTACTGTTCTATTGACCTCACGGCTGCATTTCCACCGTGTTCACATAAGCCTTCACCCCATTTTGTTCTCTATTCCACTTCATTCCGTGTACCTATTCTCTGATATCTGCTCACAGTCACTGGTCTCCTTCATAAACCCTGGTCATTTCCGCTAATTCAGCCGTCTTACCTCCGCTAAACCCTCCTCGCGCAGACGAGTTTTAAATAACAGAAGGAAGGATGGGTCGGTTGTTGAGGGCAGAACCAGAGGGACCCAAATTTATGGAAGGATACCCGCAAGTCAAAGACATATTGAAAAAGGAAAAATGGCTTCGGTTTATTCAAAATTTTAAAGGCTACAATAAGGAGGTAACAAAAGCTTTTCCAAGGTCTTTCAACAGTCTGGAGGTGGAAATTGGGGACCTCAAATTTTCAGTGACTGAGGCATCCATAGCAGCTGCTACAGAACTCCCTCAAGAAGGTGAACACTGGTTCAAGAACAAGAGCATTGACGAGGAAGCCTGGAGAGTGATCCTACGTAACCCAGGTATGGATTTCACCACTTTCAAAAAGGGAATTCTTGTCCATGCTTTAAAATAAGAGTGGGCCAATTTACTGTTGGTTATTCAAAAGTTTATCACCTATGAGGGACGTTTTGGATCAATGTACATGTATCATACCTGACTGTTGATGAATTTCCTAGACAACTAGACCCTCAATCTGCCATACTTTTTACTAAACAGTTTGAAAAATATGTCTGTAACCGTCCAAAAGCATCTGGGGGACGTAGAACCACATTTGTATCACCATGGTCTCGTGAAAATCTTGATAGAAAAACAATTAAAAGAGAAAAAGGACACCTGGGAGCAGTTTTTAATTAGAAATTTCTTTGAAGAACCCTAAGAAACCCCTGAAGGCAGTACATCAAAAAGAAGTAGAAGAAAGAGAACAGGTGATAAAACTCAAAGCACTCCTACTAACACAGTTGAAAGAACTAGTAGAGAAGAAAGACTGTCTAAAAGGAGGAAGGAAAAGATTGAGGGTAAAAAGCCAACAAAATCAAAAGAGAAAAGAAGCATTGAGGCTGTGCATCAAACCCCTTCCTCAGAAGAAGACCATCAAGTATTTTCTGAGAGACTATTTCACCTTCAGGAACAGTCAGCTATGGCCAAAAAGAAAGGAAAATGAAAACAGAAGGAAAAAGACAGTAGTCCACAACATGTAAGAAGAAGCATCGGGCTTAAAGGAAAGTGGAGGAAAGCACAAACAAAAGGACCTCATTTTATTGATTTGGGAGGAGAAACACCTGAACAAACTCCAGCTGGCTATAGTCCACCTCATTCTCAGCCAAACATTGAAACTAGTCCTCAAGATGTTGACATGATCCTTTTCGGCCAGATTTTGAAGTCAATTCTCCTCCACAGCATTTTGGGGATAGCCCAAGGAAAACGACACCCGAGATAGATCCAAAGCAGCAAGAGCTGTATGATTACATAGAATCCTTAGAAATAACATCCACGGGTCCCAGCACTTCATCCACTCAGCTTCACACAGCACAAGAAGCTCTAGTCCAATCGTTGAAACAAGAAGTCTTTGAGTTGGAGGTTTTAAATAGACATATTAAAAATGAAAATGAAGCATTAAAGGAGCAAAGCAGATTGGAAAATATCATTCATGACAACACTATGCTACATCTGGGACTATGGCACAAAAATAATAGGAAATTGAAGAAGAAATGTGAGAATATAAGTAGAGCACTCATTAATCTCAAATTCAGATACTTGATGAAGAAGCCTAGGATGTTAGCAGCACCAAGAAAGAGGAGAAGAGGACTGGATGTACTGGCAGAGGTATCAGGGCATATGAATTGAAGGAGGATGATCAAATTTTGGTTGCATGGGGACATGCAACACCTTCACAGTGGGGGTATGTTGAGTCCCAAACTTGCATCTTTCCTATACACCTTTCTAGATTTTTTCCATTTACCTGGACCTCCTAAGTCATCAACATCATTGCATATTAATCATAAAAGAGCATTTAAAGTGGTTTTTAACTATGTTTTGTGTTTGTTGTTTGAATTATAATTTTTCTCATTGAGCTACGGAATCTTGTCACTTTCCGCAGCTGCTTCAACTTTCCGCAGCCATTTTGTTAAAGTCTATATTGCAGGTGTCTTCAGGAAAATCAAGCCACATGGGCAAGTTGGAAATGACATGGATATGTACCGAGTCCTATTGGCTCAGTCGAATTCACCAAAGAAGGCCGTGGTCAAAGGTAGTCAAGCGGTGGTCAACCTAAGAGTCCTACGGTGACAGAACTTCGTTTTTCACCACGTGAAGACTTGTGTGGCCATTCCTAAATCTCAAGGGACATATCAACACCTATGAACTACTCCATAAGCCGAATCCAATGGCCACCCTCCATAGATTTAATCTTCACGACAGCCATAATGTTAAATTTCTAGATGTGGTTGTTCACGTGTCTTTTATCAGCGTAGATTGTAGGAAAGTAGTTATGTCATCCTCTGTTATAAATAATGTGTTCTCATACGCATAGTAGCTAGCTTTTGTAATGTAATTTTGTTGTAAAGAAAGCCCACTGTGCCGTGACATTATTTCCTTGTTATGACTGCATTTTGAATACATGAGAAGACTCTGTTCATAAGCATAATTCGTGGTTGATAGCTGTTCCCCAAGAATTGTGCAGAGGGCCCCTGCACATGCCAAGGTTTTGTTTATTGCTGTATAGTTTCATGCTTTATTTCCTTACGTTCATTATGCCATAGTTATTCACGTGTATATATTACATCTCTTATAGTATTAACGTTTTATTTCTATCCATAATTTTTCATGCTTTATACTTCTGTTAACTGATCAGTGTCTTTGTTCCAAATTACAGTAGGCAGCCCGGGCATTTGCACATAGTTTTACAATGACTAATGACATGGAATTAGTTTTGTCCTTCTGCTGATTTATTTTTCTTAGCTTTTAATTCCAGCACTGTTTTATTTATTTCAGTTTTGTACATTTGCTTTATTAGTTAGATTAGATATTAAATTACTCATGTCATTATCAGTTACCTCCGAAAGCCATAGCGAGACTAATGGTGAGGGATTGAAGTATGAGTGTGTAGTTTGATATTAGTTTATTTTTCTACAAGTTAGATATTAAATTGCTCATGTCATTATCATTTACCTCCGAAAGCCATAACGAGACTAATGGTGAGGGATTGAAGTATGAGTGTGTAATTTGATATTAGTTTATTTTTCTGCAAATTAGATATCAGATTGCTCAAGTTGTTTATGATTACCTCCGAAAGCCATAGCGAGACTAATGGTGAGGGGTCAGAATATGAGTTGATGTAATTTGATTTTAGCTTTACTTTTCTTGCAATTCTTGGATTTCTTTGAGCACAGTTTCTTTTGTATTTAGATAGCAGTAAGGGTAATGGGTTTCATGATCAATAGTTCACTATTTGTTTGACTAGTATAGTGGCACATTTTCATTTTCTTTTAGGAATTAATTTTGGCATTGCATGTTTTAAAACCCTTTTGAAGTTTGAAGTTTGGGAAATAATTATAAAGGACATCATTGCCTTGAACATTTATATCCATACTTTTCTTTTAGAATTTCCATCTCACATTAGGAAACCAACCAAGATAAAAACCCCCAAGATAAATAAAAAAACCAAAAACGACAAAAAGTAAGAGATAGGTTATCTTGCACATATAGTGCGCCACACTTCGTCAGCTTACGAATCCCAGATTGAAAAATTAATTGTAGCAATTTAGGACACACTAAATTGACCAAACGAGAGGTGAGCAGCGACCCTGCGCACCGCGCTCAACCAAACGCGACCGTGCCCAACGCCAAAGTGCCGCAGCGGCAAGTGGCTTCACCCGAGTACCACCCTTCAAACACCGTTTTGCCCTCCACGCATTTGTCTTTGGCTCTTTGATGACTTTGGCATGCAAATGAAGTCTTGAATTTGAAAATATCTTATATATACAAAGGATTTTGATTTTTGATTTGGAAAAACGCCATTTTGCAAAGTCGGAAGACTTTGGCACTTTTCACATAAACTCGTTTTTTGTTTCTTGTGCTTTTTTGAGTTGAATGATGAAACTTCTTGTCTCTGTTATTTGTAGGGATAGTTGGCATGGGATTTTTAGCAAAGGTGACCAAGGTTACAGCTCGAAGAACTTTACAACCGAAAAACTTTGAAAATTACATTGCATTTATTACAAAAGGATAAAATAGACAATCTTTCTTCAAAAACGAAAGTGTTTTGAAGAAAAATCATTATCAAACATTATGATGATGAAAATTTTTGCATGAAAACCTATTTCGAACCTCCCTCATGTGCTCGTCCGACATTATTAGACATTTCGAAGACTAAATTAATGAAACCCTAGACCTAATGAGACTAAAAACCCTAAAATGACTCTTTGTTGACCAGAGAACAAAAATGACCGTAAATGATTTTAAATGATTTTGATAAACAAACATGGACCAAACGGGTACTTGACATGAGGGATATGAGTGACAAGACCCTACCATCGAAGATTCCATGCTCCTAATGGAATGCGTACTCGATCGAATCGAGTGAGACACCTAAAATGAAATGCAACAAGAGAAATTTGATCTCCGATGAAGGGATGAAGATACCGACTCTAACATTAGCTCCAATGGGGGATGGTAGCTCCTTGGAGGTGCCAAGAAATAAAAATTTCTTGGAGAGTGGGTAGTGCTTCGTCCATTGGGCTATGGAGTCCATAACTTCGACAAATCAACACAAGACTCTTGACTCATTTTATTGACTCGAAAAATTGACACAAACCGACTCAATCTTGAAACCAAAATGAGTCGAAAAACCCTAACTCGACAAACTCAAACCAAAGCTTAAATCAATCTTCGCAGTTATAGCCTTCACCTCAGGCCCCAAATCTGAATGAATGATGACAAATGACACACTTGTCTCAAACTATGTTGAAACCCGACTAAAAACAAAAATGACTCAAGACCTACTTAATCGAAATTAGTACTTACAAAGATTTTTTTAATGACAAGATAGTCCATCGAGATTTGAGGGCTTCAAATCATGATGACATCCAACTTCCTACTAATGGAATATGTACAATCATGTGTAGTGAGCCTTTCCAATGTAACCAATCCAAACCAGATGGCTACATACCAAAATTTTTTCTCTCACTTTTCTCGACGTGTGTAGAACGATGTGCATGTAGGCAAACTCACAATAACCACCGAAACCAAGGCTTATGATAACAAACCGAGAAAATTTATCTTTTCGATGCTTGCAAAATAATGCCGAAGGGATCTTGAAAATCCTAAAGCACTAGTTGGTCTTGAGATCGTGATACAACTACTCGCTTCATTCGATGATCGCGAAAGAACAATTGATTGCCGAGTGATAGGAAGGCACAGAGGGGTATCGGCTTCCTCCATCTCGAGTGTTAGCTATAAGTTCCTTGACCATGAGAAATTCCGTGCATATTGTCTCTCTCAAGCTCATATTCCTCAACTTCATGGTCTAGGTCATTCTTAAACATAAAACAATCTTCAAGATTATCAAACATGACTGCTTATCATCTTAGTGAAAGAAAATATTATCTCAGTTTGCTGATCTATAAAGCTAATTACAAGACCGTCATCATTTTCAAAAGAAGAGAAGTTTCACCAACACTTTCTTGACCATGTGGGCAATCGTAACCGCTTTTAGCTTGGGTTGTAACATGACCTTTCAGAGTTGATCTATCCATCTTCAGACAAAGGAGATAATACTCTTTTGCTCAAATAGTGATTGTCTTCATGAAATAACATTTTAAAACATGAAAAACCTCGAATGACAATCCTTAATTCCCCGATCTTTCTGAAATTTGAAAACATTGTTGATCATCTTTATATGACATGGAAATCAAATTATCATTTATCAATTGAGTTATTGAAAGAATATTTTTCACTTACTTGAACAAAGATCTCATCTTGTTTTTCACGAACTAGCATTGTATTACCTCCTCATGAAGGTTTTGTTCTAATGAAATGAGAACATTTGGATCAAAAAACTCGTCTTTCTTCATTCCATATGATCTCAACAAATCGCAGCTCTCCTTCATGGGATTCAAGCACAAGGTATTCTTGATCATCACGATTTGAATCTAGATCCGAAATAGTCGTTTTGACTTTATCACATTGCGAAATTGAAACTTGAATTTCCCGTATATTGTCTTATTCTATGGACAAATCCGAAATAAAACCCTTTCTTTCATCATTTTCCATTGTACCGAAGATCTTGAACCCATCGCAAATTTTCTCGAGCATCTTGATGGGTATCCTCTAAGTTCTCTTTATGTCGCTGAAATGGATTTTCATCACTGAGCCTCCATGATCTCATCATCCATGAAGTCATCATCTTCATAAAACTTTTTCAAGATTTTCAATAAAACTATGAACATGGCTACAAATAATTCTGAATTAAAGTTAAGGATGGATAAGACTCTTTATACCTTTCAAAGAACATGGTATGAAAATCGCTTTAAACAAAGCAAATACAAGCAGCAGGGAAAACTTTCATACCATGATCGGGCTTCACCTTCTAGAGTGGCCATGAATATCTTCATCAACGCGATCTTCAGGAAAATCAACCTTCAAACTTGCAAATATGTATGTGAAATCTAACCAGATGTAAAGCTGAAAGATCCTTCCTATCATCATCTTTAAACATAGGAAAATTCCTTTGCCAATCTACCTTAGGAATTTCTATTTGGAAAACCCGGAATATTATCTCGGCTCATGGGAGCATACCTTCGATGCAAAGCGAAACCATTTTGATAGCAATGAATTCACTAAGAAATTCCTCAGAGCTACCGATTCTCGAAGAGTAGAGTTGCCATAAAAATTTCGAACCTTAGGATTCTTCGACACCGGGAGTCGTCGAGTGAATGATTTCAGCCTTCCCATGTCCGATCATTGTCCACCATCAACCATCGCATCTAACTTGATACATGTACCGGGGAAATTTGCAAGTCATATGTTACGTTTATAAACTAGACCGAGATTGATCAAGCAGCGCTTTATCTAATTTTCGCTAATGCAAATTAAGAGTGTTTCGAAGGCTACTGGCATAACTTCGGGCTCGTCCGTAGCTTTATAAAACAAATAACACTAACAAGCAAACCATTTGATTCCCCAAGTATGGTCACCACTATGTTATTGCCTAAATCTACCTCAAAGCTGAAAGAAGGCAGAGTTCAAGGTAACATCAAACCACACTTGATCCGGTAGCTAGCCTACCGAGATCAAGAGAGGGCTATCTCCAGGGTCAATCTCGAAACAAAAAATAATCAATAGGGTTTGGGATGACTTGAAATAAAGGCTAATTTTAGGTTATGTATATAATTAAATGATTTTGATTTGATTTTTGGGGGTTTTTGTTGGAATCAAAGGGAAAGGCGAGTTTTGGGTTCGGGGATGAGGCCTAGTTTTTGGCAGTAGTTCGAATGGGGCAAGGAAGGCAATTGTTTTGATGCTTTGGATTGTAATGAATGGATATTTAAGACCGGTGAGGAGTCGAAGAGGGCAAGAGGCTTTCAAGAATCCTCTTCAAACAAAGATAAAAACATGGAAAATTAAACAAAAGCGAAGGCAGAAGCAAAGCAATCTAATGAATTCCACCTTTTATCACTCATTTGTTTAATTTAAGAAGAAAGGAGAAGGGAAATGAAACACATAAACATCAATGAACTTACAAATCACATATAGAAACACACAATCAAAACACAGAGCCACATGGATCCCAAAAGAGTGTCGCAAACCCAGGTCTATTCCTTTGCCAAAATTAGCAGAGATGAAATGTACAATGAAGTGCGAGCAATCCCAAGTGTCCAACCCCGAAAATGATCGAAGAACTACATGATATAGACAAGCCTAACTCATCCCCATGCCTCTAGGGGTCGAGCTCATCATTCTAGGAGTCAAGTTTCAACCATATCTAAACTAAGAACTAGAAAATAGGCAATGAAACAACTTGCCTCTATATGATAGGAAACCGATTCATTCACTTGCATTTCACTTTTTGGTGAATGAATCTACTAAGATGAGTAAAAATGTGCCAAAATTACATCAAATTCATGAAATTACATCAAGCTACATCAATATTTACATGAAAAAGTCCAAACTAGCCAAAAATAGGCGAAAATTTAGAACTTTCTTGAGTGAAAAATAGGCCACATTTCCCAATGCGCCGCGCTTGAAATCTCTATCCGTAGCACAACTATGAGGCTGATTTTGAGGGCCTTCCCGAAGTCCAAATTGAGTGTAGGATAGCGCATTGGAAATACTTGCTTATCTATTTTCCAACCCAAGTGGAATTTCTGAATTTGGTTGCCATTTGCCTCTCCAAAAATAAAATCTCCCAACACTTCTTCCTGTGTGTCCAAGAAGTGGCAGAAAGGTCATTTTTAGGGTGTTTTTGACCCTTTAGGCAACCCAAAACTTGTCAAAATCCTTAGGTAATGGGTAGGCATGCATAAATTTTTATGAAAAATCTAAAAATGCAAGTTTTTCCTCCAAAAAGAGCTACCAATTATAAGTGCGCGCCAAGTGGCGCTATGCGTCTAGCGAAAAAATCTGTGTTTAGGCCAAAAAATTCAAAATTGACAAAATTTTTCCCAAATTTGTTGAAATTTGGGCTGAATGTCCACCATCAATCACTATGCTGGGCCAAGGAAGCTTCGGCAAAAATTTGGAGTCAATCATGCCTTTTGCGACGCTTTAGTGCCCTTCTTAGCCTTGCTTTCAGGATCTTGATCCTCGCTTTGCAAACATGATTTCGTGCCCAATAATGGTTCTTCATGTGCTTGAGCATGTTATTCTCCTTTTTTTCCTTCTCCAACAGCTTATCAAGATTAATATTGACCCTCTGAAGCCAAGTCTCTCTATCAGCCTCAATCTCTCGCTCAATGGGTGTCATCTCGGTTTGGCTTCTTTGGGTAGCTTGCCGATTCTCATGGATGTTTTGAAACTCCATGATTGTTTTCTAATATTCTA
Organism: Pinus albicaulis; assembly: GCA_034641835.2. Lineage (NCBI taxonomy): Eukaryota > Viridiplantae > Streptophyta > Pinopsida > Pinales > Pinaceae > Pinus > Pinus albicaulis. The sequence goes on along the minus strand of CM076569.1, from coordinate 91,738,824 downwards.
ACTATTTTTTCCACTGCTCCAGGTAATTTATGATCCATTGGGCTCTTTTCAACTTGACGGTCAATGTGTCTATCTCCGCCTTCTGCTCCTGAATGGTCTCCCTCAACTTTGAGCTTGGAGAGCTCAAATCCTCATCAATAAGTATGAAATCAGTATCTTGGCCTCCTGAAGGGCCCTCATCATGCATAGGCCTCTTACCTCTGTCATGTACCTGTACCTATGTCGTCGATGATGGCAACAAGACCCCTTCCACCGTAGGTGGAGATAGTACTCGTTGGGTTGCTCGCAAATAATACTGCGGTGCCTCTCCGATAAGTAACAAACACCGGCACACCGATAGGCTCTGTCTCATGACCTTCAAGCTGATGTGAAGGTTCACCCGGCTCATGTATAACCTCCAAAGGAACCTAAGGTGTCGTGAAGAAATCACGGGAAATGAAATCCTCCCATGAAATGCCCCCGCAATCCAAGCGCGATGTACAACCAATGATCTTGATGAGTGCATAGTGATAAATACCGTTGTATCGTTGCTCGGGAGTTTTTATTCTACACAAGCATGGTCATCCTCTCGATATTCCGACGACATTAAAATAAGGTATTTTCATCATACTCACCCTTGTGAAATTCATCAATAACTTGATATGGTAGCCATAGAGGCATGAAAACCGCCCTCACAAAGCCGAAATATCTCGATAATAAGTTTCATGAGGGTGGGTTCTTCTTCACATGTTTGCCACCTTTACGAGGCCTTCTCGGTGCATGTAGCTAAGTGGTAGAATCACTATCTCCGTCATATGATGTATCGGTGTCTATCTCCATCATGTCCATACAAGGTGTATGTTGGCTTATATGAGATGAAAATGAGAATTTGGTGCTTTGTTTCAATTTCCAAATATTTGTCGAAGGGTGGGATCCGTAGGATAAATAGGGAAGTGGGAACAATGGGATTTAATTAAGTGATAATTTTCCTTTTGGAATTTTGAAAAATGTAGGGACAATGGATAGCCACTTGATTGTTTGGGAAACTTGGGGTTTGGGAATTTTTATAAGTGAGATGGGAAAGGGAGAGTGATAGAAATTAAATGACTTATGGATAGGGAGGATAATGGGAATGAGATGGTATGAGTGGGCTTTAGGGATGTAAGGGGATAGGGAATGGATTTTTATTGATAGTATAACAGTGAGAGGGAGGAATAAACAGTGAGAAACGAACAAGTTTGGCACCAAAACAAATTTTAAAACTTCAACTTCAAAATCCTAAGGAGGCACTTCAACAAGAGGATAGGGTTTATAGTTTTGGCATTCAAATTCTCCAAAATCCATTTTCAAACACTTGTAAATGACAACTACAGTCTCACATGAACTTACTGGGACAAATTAGACAGAGCGATTTGGAATTTTTTTGGAGGCAATGACAAAAAATTTGGGTGTCGGCCCCGTGCGCCGCGACAAGGCTCACGTTGCGCCGCGACCATTGTATGTGCCACGCCGCGAACAAAAATGCATGGAGGTGAGCGGTCTTATGCACCGCCTGATGCAGGAGCATCACCTCCGAAAACACCTCTGTATTTTTATCTAAGCTAGGGGGTTTCATGTTCTGAAGAAATATTAAATCTCATGTAAATATTAATATTATTTTGAGTGATTAATTAATGTGAGAGAAATTAGTTTCTAGATTATTTAGAATTAATGAGGGAGCCTAAGTTGGAATTAGTTTCTAAGTTTTAGGGATAAGAATCTATCTTTTAGGGATGTTGAGAGATTTAGGGATTGAGCATTTAATTAGATCATTTTAAAAATTGTATAAATAGGAGGGGGTTTTGAGAGAAAAATACATTGAGATTGTGAGTGTGTGAGTGTGAGAGTGAGAGGTTTTCTGTTTGGATGCCCTCGGGCAGTTTATAGAGGGCCATCAGTTTCGAATACCTGGCCGAGATGAGAGTTGTAAGTAATTTTGTGTGTTTCAGATTGTATATATTGGTTGATTGGGATTATACATTTTTTTCTTGTAAATTTCTGAAACTGTGAGTTGATTAATGTGCACTTGTATTGGATGCGTTTATGAATTCAAAAAAAACAACTGAATGAATTGTACTTGGTAAGCACTGGCAGATCGATTTGAATAATCGATGTGGATATTGTTAAATGCAAATTTGTTTGAGTATAAGAAGGCGTTGAATCGAGCCTAAATCAAAGGTGTGGAACAGTATACAGTGATAATGTTTCATCTATTTGTTATAAATTATCTTATATAAGTTGGGTTTATAAAATTCAGTGAATTGATGATCGACTTCACACTTCGTTTCCAAGATTTATACAAACATAGTAATTATGTCAGTCTTCCGATAGTATAAGTACACAGTTGAACTCCAACATTGGTGCTAGTGCTACGATGAATCACATAATTGATCTATGCAAAAGACAGATTGTACAGTTAATAAATGATAAATCCGTGAGGGCGCAAACTATTAAATCTCTGTTAAATAAGGAGAGGGCGTAAGTTGGTTAAATTTCCGATTGATTTGAACCAAAGGCAGAGCTGTATGTACATTTTATGAAGTCGAACCTTGTAGTTACATAATTCTTGTTTAAACCCTTCTAATCGATGAAACAGAGTATTAATTGCAGAGGCTCGATTTGTTTGAAAGTCAATTCAGTAGAACACGTGTTGAAGGCAGGAGCGTTGTAGAAAATCGGTGTTTGCCGGAGTAGCCTTCGAATTCAGGTATTGGAATTTCTGTTTTCTGTAATGTTGTTGCCAGTAATGAATGGATATGGTCTCACTATAAGAAGTATATGGAGAGTGAAATTGTGACCGAACAGTGAAACAAATTGATATTTGACCAGATGTATAATTAGAACTAGTGAATACCTTAGAAAAAGGCGTTGACAAAGATTGGAGCAGATTGCTGGCTGGAGTCCATTTTAAATATGGATGAATTGTGAAAACGTTGTATGTTGAGCAGAGGAAATGTTTTTCTCTGAGACGAAATTGTGGTATTTGGCAGCGATCGTGTTACACATTGTATCTGCGTTTGCAAAGACAGTGATTGATATAAGTTGAGTTGAATGGTTCGATTCATAGGAATCGACATCAGTTCTTAAATCGATGTTGGGTTTAGCAATTGCCTTAGTATGAAGGTTAAATCCAATTGAAATTTGCTATCAGAATTTGTTCCAGGTTTGGACACAAATGAATTGTAATGATCTGTAAAAAGTGCGTGTTGTAGTTGACTTGGAACCTCAGTCTCTGAGAAAAATGCAGAGACATTCAGATGCAAACTTATGTGCCACAACAAAGCCATGATGACAACGTTTTAATAAACAGGTATGTTTTATGACAATGGTCTTTTGAAACAGATAAATCTCATGAGTCAAATAGTTTGATTGTTGAGATCTAGAATCTGAAGGGCGCAGTCTAGAATGAGTAAGATATAAGTTATAACGCATGAAAGTGATTGCCAGACACAGTCTTAATATATGGGCGCCTTTGTTTATGGAGATTGTTTGAAAATCTGTGTTGTAAAACCATATATGTAGGTTGTTGAAATGGAAAACTTCGAGCTGTTTGTTAATGAAAAATTCGAGCTGTTTGTTGTTTGAGATTTAAACTAAATAGGTTAGTGAGCAGACATATGAGAATTAAGCATCAGAGTTTAAAGGTAAGGGCGCACTCTTTAATTGAGTCCAGCCATAATATTTTGAGATTTTCCGAATGTTTGATGAAGAGTTTCAAGATTTGAATTTGGGATGAAAGTGTTTAAATGAGGATTGGAAATGCAGATTGTAGTTTGAAATGATGTAAACACAGGTGGATGAGGGAATTAAGACATGGGTATGGTTTAAGGAAGCATTCACAAATTTGATGCTTGAAATTTATTTACTGTGTTTATGATTTTATAACTTTAAATGTGAAAGATAGCTTCCGTAGCTGGGAAATGTATGAAATTGCCTGTCGTGGAAGGTTAATTGGGCAGTAAATGCAATGCATTATTAAATGCATAGAGTTTATGAAGATTCTGGGTTTTGCAGGCTAGTGCCTGCGTCATTTTTGGTATCAGAGCTTGGCTCTGTTGAAAGAGTGAAGACTGCAGCAATATAAATCAAGAGAAGTTGTGAGAGAAGAACCAGATAGAAGTGGCAGTGAACCTGAAGAATCCAACAAGATATTGGACAAAGAGGACAATTTAGGTGTTCTCGAAAGAAAGAGTGAGAGATTGTAGAAGCCTAGAGGGAGCAAAGGTGTTGCTCAAGAGAAGATTCCGGATAGGGGATCGTGCTTACCAAAAGACTGAGTGAGGAGAGCTTAGTGAGGTAAGATTGCAGTGAGAAGGACTTGCTGTGTAGAGGCTTGTTGCAGAGGTGCGAGGAGCTCATGGAAATAGAGGAGCAGAAAATGACTACAGATAGTCATAGCAGAAGTTCACAAGGAAGCCACAACAGAAGGGAAGATGCCAAAGCAAATGGCATGAGGATGAGTCAAGAAGACTTTGACCGAGAGAAAGCTGAGATAGATTTCCAGATTGGAATATTGATGAAGATACTGCAGAAAATTTTTTGGACCATGAGGAAAAGAGTAAAGTGGCCAAGGCTACGAGAAAGGAGAAATCAGCAAGTAAAGTCAGAGATAGTAGAAGAATTGAGAAAGATTGAGCAGATATTGAGTGCTCAAGAGGAATCAGAGAAACTCAGAGAAGCAGAGGTAGAATTGGAAGTCTCCATTTGCAGACTAGAACAAGGTGAAATGTTGGGGGAAGAGGATAATGAGAGGTTAGCTGAAGATCTCATGGACTACTGGCAGAGTTCAGAACAATTCGAAGATATGTTGACAAAGGAAGCAGATGAGGCAATGAAGCCTTGTGATTTTGATTCTTACAGTTTGTGTATGTTTGCAGGATATGTAGAGGATGATGGACAACCTGATGAAATTGTCACAACCAAGAATGAAGTTCTTGAGGTAAAGTATGATGAAGAATCCTTTTTAGAGGAAGAAGGTGTTGATCATTTGCAACAGAAGGAGTTCAAAGATGAAATCCTGTTTGGTGTGAAATAGTCAGATGAGGTTGATATAGACCAGCAGTCTGAAAACAATTCCATAGTGGGACTACAAAAAGGTAAACTAATGAATTTGTTTAATAGAATTGATGAAAGATGCTTGCAGTATGATAATGTGGAAAACAGGTCAACTCAGGAGGATTGCCAAGAAAAGAATGAAGCTGAGAAGGAAAATTGTGATGATCTGCTGGAGAGATTTCGCAAGGAGATAGAATTCTTGGAAAGATTACTCGAGGAACCCAAAGAAGAAACAAAGCTTATAGAACCTGATGGAGGAAAAGGTGCGGAAGACAGCATTAATAAATATGATGCTGAAATCAGAGAAATTGAGCAGCGATTATATGAAGGTGAGATGAAAGATCAGAAGCAGCAAGGAGGTTATGTCCTCAAAAGCATAAAAGAGACAGAAATATTAACTCATCAAGATGAATGTGGAAGTAACCAGAGATTTGGAAGGAATAATCAGCTACATGAGAATGAATTTGAGGAAAGCATTAAATTGCAGGAGTATAGAAGCTGGCAGCTGAATGAAGAACCAGAAATTGGTCTAGCAGTACAAAGAAAGACAAGTAAAAACCGAAGATACAAATGGAGACTGAAGAAAAGGGTGAAATGGAAGCTATTGCAACAGAGGTTGAATGGCAAGCTGATGAACGAGTTCAGGAAACTAGAACAAATTCATATTGATTTGAAGTCACCGCAAGAAGGATCCGCTGAAATCCAAAAGATCTATGATGGAGGATTGGTGCTTGAAGCATCAAAAGAGAATGGAAGGTATTGTATTTTGAAAACTAAAGGTTTTTTTGTGTTTGCGGGTCATATTGACTTGAGGAAAGACAAACAATTATTGAAGACTGTTGAAGAAATGACTACTCATAGTCATATGCAGAATAAGGAGGATGGCAAAAGAATTATTGAATTCAAAGGATACACTGAGTCATTGAGGATCATTGACCTTGAAGAAAGCCAGAGTAAAGAAAGATTAAAGACAGATATTGCAGATTGTGCAGATAGTGGAGCATTACAACACAAAATATGGAAACCTGGAGGACAACAACAGTTAACAACAACAGTAAAGCAATTGACAAGCAAAGAAAGATTACAAAATAAAATTTGGGATCCAGGAGGAAATATCTAGACTTATGACCAGGTGGTCATGAATTTTCTTACCATGAGTCCGATGTAGGAGCATCGACCTCTGAAAAACACCTTGTATTTTATCTAAGCTAGGGGGTTTCATGTTCTCGAAGAAATATTAAATTTCATGTAAATATTAATATTATTTTGAGTGATTAATTAATGTGAGAGAAATTAGTTTCTAGATTATTTAGAATTAATGAGGGAGCCTAAGTTGGAATTAGTTTCTAAGTTTTAGGGATAAGAATCTATATTTTAGGGATGTTGAGAGATTTAGGGATTGAGCATTTAATTAGATCATTTTTAAAAATTGTATAAATAGGAGGGGGTTTTGAGAGAAAAATACATTGAGATTGTGAGTGTGTGAGTGTGAGAGTGAGAGGTTTTATGTTTGGATGCCTTCGGGCGGTTTATAGAGGGCCGTCACTGCTCGAATACCCGGCCGAGACGAGAGTTGTAAGTAATTTTGTGTGTTTCGTATTGTATATATTGGTTGATTGGGGATTATACATTTGTTTCTTGTAAATTTCTGAACTGCGAGTTGATTAATGTGCACTTGTATTGATGCGTTTATGAATTCAAACAAAACAAACTCGAATGAATTGTACTTGGTAAAGCATCGCATCGATTTGAATAATCGATGTGGATATTGTTAAATGCAAATTTGTTTGAGTATAAGAAGGCATTGAATCGAGCCTAAATCAAAGGTGTGGAACATATACGGTGATAATGTTTCATCCGTGCTTGTTGTAAATGTATATATAAGTTGGGTTTATAAAATTCAGAGAATTGATGATCGACTTCACACTTGGCTTTTACGATGATAATATTTATACAAAGACAAGTAATTATGATGTTCCTTCGAGAAGTATAAGTACATTAAAGAACGCGCAACATTGGCAAGAGTGCTAGCGCGGATGAATCAAGAGTAATTGATCTATGCAAAAGACGGATTGTGCAATTAATAAATGATAAATCCGTGAGGGCGTAAAACCTATTAAATCTCTGTTAAATAAGGAGAGGGCGTAAGTTGGTTAAATTTAACGTTGAATGAAATTGATTTGAACCAAAGGCGAGAGTCGTATGTACATTTTATGAAGTCGAACCTTGTAGTTACATAATTCTTGTTTAAACCCTTCTAATTGATGAAACGAGTATTAATTGCGGAGGCTCGACTTTGTTTGAAAGTCAATTCAAGAGAACACGTATTGAAGGCAGGGAGCATTGTAGAAAATCGCGTGTTTGCCGGAGTAGCCTTCGAATTCAGTATTGGAATTTCTATTTTTTCGTAATGTTGTTGCGTAATGAATGGATATGGTCTCATTGTAAAGAAGTATATGGAGAGTGAAATTGTGAACGAACAAAGTTGAAACAAATTGATATTTGACCAGATGTATAATTAGAACCGGTGAATACCTTAGAAAAAGGTGTTGGCACAAAGATTGGAGCAAATTGCTGGCCGGAGTCCATTTTAAATATGGATGATGTAGAAAACGATGTATGTTGAGGAGAGAAACGTTTTTCTCCGAGACGAAATTGTGGTATTTGGCAACATCATGTTACACATTGTATCTGTGTTTGTAAAAGAGAGTGATTGATATAAGGTTGAGTTGAATGGTTCAATTCATAGGAATCGACATCATTTCCTAAATCGATGTTGGGTTTAGAAATTTCCTTAGTATGAAGGTTAAATCCAATTGAAATTTGCTATCGAATTTGTTCTAGGTTTGGACGCAAATGAATTGTAATGATCCGTAAAAAAGTGCATGTTGTAGTTGACTTGGAACCTCAGTCTCTAAGGAAAACGCAGAGACATTCGATGCAAAATTATGTGCCACGAAAGAAAGCCATGATGATAGTGTTTTAATAAATCAGGTATGTTTTATGACAATGGTCTTTTGAAACGGAGATAAATCTCATGAGTCGAATAGTTCGATTGTTGAGATCCGCATCGCGAGCGCAATCTAGAATGAGTAAGATATAAGTTATAACGCATGAAAGTGATTTCAGTATCACCAGCTCTTAATATATGGGCGCCTTTGTTTATGGAGATTGTTTGAAAATCCGTGTTGTAAAACCATATATGCGAAGGGTTCTTAGAAACGGAAAACTTCGAGCCGTTTGTTGTTTGAGATTTAAACTAAATAGGTTAGTGATCGGACATATGAGAATTAAGCATCGAGTTTAAGGTAAGGGCGCACTCTTTAATTGATTCCAGCCATAATATTTTGAGATTGTCCGAATGTTTGATGAAGAGTTTCAAGATTTGAATTTGGGATGAAAGTGTTTAAATGAGGATTGGAAATGCAAGATTGTAGTTTGAAATGATGTAAACACAAAGTGGATGAGGGAATTAAGACATGGGTATGGTTTAATGAAGCATTCACAAATTTTATGCTTGAAATGTATTTATTGTGTTTATGATTTTTATAACTTTAAATGTGAAAGATAGCTTTCACGTGGGAAATGTATGAAATTGCCTCGTCGTGGAAGGTTAATTGAGCAAAGGAATGCAATGCATTATTAAATGCATAGAATTTATGAATATTTCGGTTTTGCAGGCTAGTGCTCGCGTCAACCGCACTCAACAGCGCCGCGCCGAACGCCTAGTGCGTCGCGACAAGAAACTTCACCTCACGATCCATCCTTCAAACACCGTTTTTCCCTCCACGATTTGTCCTTGGTTCTTTGATGACTTTGGCATGCAAATGAAGTCTTGAATTTGAAAAGATCTTATATATACAAAGGATTTTGATTTTTGATTTGGAAAACCCACTTTGTAAAGTTCGAAAACTTTGGTACTTTTCACATAAACTCCGTTTTTGTTTCCTTTGTGCTTTTTTTGAGTCTGAATGATGAACTTCTTGTCTCGTTTCTTTGTAGGGATAGTTGGCATGGGATTTTAGCAAAGGTGACCGGGGTTGCACCGAAGAACTTTACAACCGAAAAAATTTTGAAAAATTACATTGCATTTATTACAAAAGGATAAAATAGACAATTTTTTCTTCAAAAACGAGGTTTTGAAGAAAAAATCATTATCAAACATTATGATGATGAAAAATTTTTTGCGATGAAAACCTATTTCGAACCTCCCTCATGTGCATGCTGACATTATTAGACATTTTGAAGACTAAATTAATGAAACCCTAGACCTAATGAGACTAAAAACCCCTAAAAGGACTCTTTGTCGACTGGGAGACCAAAAAATGACTCGTAAATGATTTTAAATGATTTTGATGAAAAAACACGGACCAGCAGAGTACATGACATGAGGGATATGAGTGACAAGACCATACCATCAGATGATTCATGCTCCTAATGGAATGCAGTGGATCGAACTGAGTGAGACACCTAAAATGAAATGCAACAAGAGAAATTTGATCTTCGACGGAGGGATGAAGATACCGAGCTCTAACAGGTTTAATGTTATAATATTAATCCCGTGGTTTTGAATCCCTTGGGTTTTATAATATTAGTCCTAGGTTTTTTTAGTCCCTTGGGTATATAATATAAATCCTAGGGTTTAGTATTATTCCTTTGGGTTTTGTTTGGGGTATAGGAATTAGATTTCAATGAACTCCTTCAACACTTAATTGTCAACTCGAGGGCTTTGTAATATTAGAGGTGTAGTCACCGTGTAATGCCAAAAAATGATATGAACCTTTCCTATTTCTATTCCTACTTCCATAATTAAAATTTCCATAATTGAAAAAAAATGATCACACGACAACTAATACCAAAGAAAATTTGGTGCTAGAATATAAAATAAAGTACTTTGCGAAATTTAAATAAAAGGAACTCTCAATTCATTGTGAAAAATATTGATCAATGAAGGTAACCTTTAATATTATATTCAGTGTAGTTATGACACAGAGAGATAATTAAGCTATTCATGATATCTTCCTTCTTCAAAGATATTCCTTCACTGCACTAAATTATCGTTCCTACACCGCAGTAACGTTCTCGTACTAGAATGTTGTTCATCCACCCGGAATCAATTTTATGCACCCGAAGTGTGTTCGTACACTGCACTAAGGATTTTGAACTTCATATAGGAGCTGCGGGTCTATGCACCAAAGAACTATGTTCATGTACTAGGACATCGGCTTCTGTACCAAAATAGAGGTTCCTATACCGAGAAAAACTAGTGTTCCCGTACTTGGTTTCCAAAAAGAACATGTTAACTAAATAAATATATTGCAAAGAGAACATAACTCAAAATTAAACTTTCATAAGAAAAAAATATTCTTCAACCAATCTCACATTCACGAATGAGAAATTCTTTTAAAATTCAAATCAGATCTTCATAAAACAGGGGAACTTCTTTAATGAAAATAAAGAAATTATTTGATCCATGTATCAACGAGCTTTCTTTCTGAGATGAATGTTTATCATATGAATTAGATCTCGCACTTTAAAAATGTTTTTAACTCAAAAGTTCATTTAAGAATTTTAACATTAAGTTAGGCTATTTCCAAAGAAATATAAGTGCATCACAAACCTTCATATTTTTACAATGTCCATTTCAGCTTTTATCAATGCAAAATTTATTCTTAACTAAACTTGAAATATTATGAATGCTTCGCTCATAAATAAACTTTATTTTCAGAAAAAGAAGTGAAGATCTTGCAAAAGGAAAGAAGTAGAAATAAATTTCATAAATCAACGAACGAACTTGTTTAGTCAATTTAGTGTCCTAAATTGCTTTGCATTAATTATCAATCCGAGGTTTGTAAACCGATGAAGTGTGGTGCACTATCCGTGCTTAAGAAACCTACTCCTTACTTCGTTGTTTTGTATTTTATGTTGTTTATAGGTGGGTTTTTGTTATTTTATATCTAAGAATGGTTAATCTAAAACTATGGAAATATTTAAGTGAATCTAATGAATTTTAGAAGGAAGCAAAAGGAAGTGTTCCTAAACTGATCTAATTTTCATAAAAGCAAGCCAAAAAACTGTGGACTATTTAAGACCTAATTTGGAAAACAAAGCATCTATATTATATGATTATTAGTCCTAATCTCATGGATATAATTAAAAATCGCAATTCCTATCTTAAGTGAAAGTAGAAAATGAAACAACTAGTGTACTTCTAGTTACTTCAACATTCAATTACTAGACATGACCTTATTGAGATGGAGTTAAGTAATTGTTTGTACTTTAACCTACTAATATCCTAGAACAGTAAGAAAGAATGCAATGAAAACACCTAAGGTATGTTTAGTTACTTCCAATATTCAACTCGTGAAGAGTGATATTCTTGAGATAGTGTTAGGTAACTAATTACACCTCGTTGAACTAGAAAACTAAGTAAAATCGCAGAAAGATAACTCAAAAAATTGCACTTATTAATCATTCAACCATTCCATCTTGAAACATGATCGTATCAATCTATTTTAGAATGATTTTTAGGAATATTAGTGTTTTGCAATTAAGTGAGGGTATTTAAAATAAAAGCATGTAATATTTAACTAAAATCAACTAATGTACAATTGACTTTTTTGCAACATCCAAATGTAAAGTGTTAACCTCTTGAGATGCTTTAGGAGAAATCAATTATGCCTTAGTCTTTGAAAAATAAAAATGACAATGTGCAAGGTAAATTCAACCACTATATGTATGAGACATTTAACCATTTAACTTTATGATCAACATATTGTAATGGTGTTTAGAAACATCTTGTTGACACGAGTAATTGATAATTATGTTCTAAAGGAAATAAAGGAAAAAACAATAAAACTACAACCGTGGTTTCTTAGCACGTCAATCTTTAATTCAGCTTTGAAAATAGAGCTTTCTATTTCCATGAAATACCTTAGAAGAGTAAGTCTTCACAATTGTGATTTATCACTAAGCTATCTATTGAAAACTTGGAATGAAGCATAAGCCTACCTAGAAAACAGAATTGTTGAAACAAATTAAAGGAAATATAACTAGAAACATAAATGAAAAAACCTCCTTCGTGCAGGGCCCTCTACAACTCGATGTGGTTGGGACCGCTAGCTTGTTAAATTCACTCAAACACTCATTTAGCAACATGAAATTTGTGTTATGATTAAAATGAAGATCGATTACAGAGTATTAGCAAAAAGACTGAGTTTACACTTGAAATATGAACTCGTGCTTTTGGTTCTATGCAACTGATATTTAAAGGGAAACTACATAACTCAATTATGAGTTAAACTAGCTACGTGTGTCTAACTCGAATTGTAATTGAAATAGGATTGTTGGACTCTTGATTTTCTACGAAGAGCAAACCAAGAGTCCTACTTCTTCGTGTAATGTATTTTGAATTTATCTTTGACCATGAGTTTATGCTCCTTTTTCTCATTGATCCCGAACCGAGTGAGTAGGATAGAATCCATGTAGGCATGATTCTAGAAACACCCATCTGGCCCAATTCCTCAGCTGACACTTGGAACATCGCTAAACTATGAGAGTGGCTACGGAACACACAGATTAGTTGCAACAAGTGCTTCATTCGTAGCTAAATTGCAAAAATCTATCTCAAATAGCAAGAGCATGAAAATATAATATGGCAATCATTTTAATGCATCCTTAAGAAAAAACTTAGCATTCTTCATCGATTATGGTTTGTGATCTTATGGAAAAGTGATGGAAAGAGGTTAGAAAAAACTATCAAGAGAGGGTAATCCCGAGGTTCAAAAGAACTTTGACTTGCTGAAAAATGAAACCGTATTGGTGCAAGCGACTCAACTACACTCTTTTTCGCATAAATGTAACAAGCACCAAAGGGAAAATGTATAAGTAAAAAAATCATGCACAATCAAGCCTACATGCCTCATATCCAGGACATGTAGATTTGAAAAAGGATTAAGGCGTCTTACTTATGAAAGAATTAAATACTATCTCGTCTCACACTTTTCATAAAAAGCTAATTTAAACACACCTCGAAAATAAGGGGGAGAACGAGGCTGAGTTGGATGGCACTAGCCAACCAACTCGTTCCCTACTATGAAATCTAGAACCTCAGCCACTCAATGACACATCAAAATGAAAATGAAACACGTAAATTTCATAACTAGTGCAGTCCTTTTTATTAAGTTTCAAAAAGAGAAAATGTACATAATGGATCTTTGATCTAGCCTCGTAAAAAAGGAAATACCAAAAAGGATTGAAATTCACAACAAAATTTGCTACAACATCGATAGCTATCCTCTATCATAAAACTACATTAAATACAAATTCCTCTGCTATGACCATAACAGAAAATGCAACAAAAATTTCAACTTAAGCCTTTCTTTTGTTATCAAAATGCTAAACTAAGACACACAACCAAAGTCTTGGTCTTCATATCCACTTCCTTCTCTACACTATTAGCCCAACAAATGATGAACTGTCCTCTTGACGAGATATCTACATGGTTGTTGAGTTTCCTCTTCCACATATGATAACTCCAACTTACCATTGATAGTTGCCCTCGAAAGTGCGACGAACCATCGGTCAATACATGAATCATTATTGCACAAATCCAGCTCCCATGTAGATTAATACATTTTTTGAATCAAATTACCTTAGGAAAGAAAATATATTAGTTGCAAAATAAATTTAAGATATAAAATCTATTAAATTAATAATTAAAACTATGTATAACCTTTAATATGAAAAACATAAAGAGAGTGCAGGAATGAGTACAAGTGCAGAAATAAATGTGTTCCAAGGTTAAAATAGAGGTTAGGTAGTGAGTTTAGAGTAGAAGAGGGGTTAAAAAAATATAACAATTCCGCCAACCAATATCCTCCCATCCCTATCTTGTTGTGTGTCCTCACACAACCTTATCTTCTGCAAAAAACATGGAGACCGATCCATGCCTTCAATGTCTTCTCGCTTTTTTTCTTCGAGCCTTTTTAAATCATTTGACCACTTTCCTAAGGCTCCCATAGCATTTCGATGTTCAAAATTTCCATACTCTCACTTTCAATTTCCGTTCTTACACTTCCCATGTTAGTTCAGGTATCCTCTTCTACAACATTATTCCTTGTTCCTTCATGGCTTGGTTCAGTACTTCTAGTTCATAAATGCACTTCTTATGTTCCTCAACTTGGCAAGTTTAGGTAGAGAGTAGGGTTTTCTTTATTCAATTCCTCTTGTGTTGGAGTCTTCTCAACGGCTTGACTCAAAACAAGTGCCGTATCATCAAGGGTGATATCACCTTGGCCATCAATTTCTTGCATTTCCTCATCACAAAGGGTTTCGAACCTTGTGTTCCATCATCCATTTGACCCACCACTAGGGCCCTTTCCTGCACTCGCATCGGGTGTCTCCGTGATTTTATTTTTATCATTTTCCCCAGTAATACCGACAAAGGGGTGACATATTCTTCCTCTATGTAACCGCACTAACCACCATGTCGACACAACATCCGAAAGGAGTGAAAGCTTGTCTGCAATTGGTGAACTAGGCTGGGAATCATCCAAGTTTATCGGAGAGGTTGGCCGAATGTGGCCTTCCTTTAAGGAGGCAATCCTCTTGACCGAGCTTCGAGTTCTTATTTTTTTAAAGGGTCAAGGTTTTGATGATGGGCCCTTACTCTTCTACCTACACCGTATTTTTTAGACAGGTTTTCTTTCCTTTTAGTTTTACTAGTCTCGAGGGTTAGGGTTTCCACTTATCTTTTCTTCTTGTATCCTTCTTCCCCCGATGTCTCCGTTTGTGCTCCTTCCCTAAAATTTTTTTAAGAAGCCTTCACGAGTCATGTCCCTTTCTTCTAACTCCTTTATAACTCAAAATCTAAATCAACTCCGTAATGTTATGTTTTAAGTGCAACATGGCTTTCCTTACTCTTATCGAGACCCTTTAGACATTTTTTTCTAAACTTCTTAAGAGGAAGTAAGGAAAGTTAATGAGCTTTCCCGATTCAAAGTGTAATAATAGATGAATGTAGTATAAGATGGTTAGCAAATACCGGACTTCACAAGTGAGAAACTTTACGATGATATACAGCAAATGCCTCCACTTTTATGTCATGGTATTACGCTAGTATCCCTTCTTCCAATCCACCTTTTGCTTCCTATCAACCATGAAAATGTTCCAAGACTTTTTGTCGAGCTTCTCTTTCTTGAACCACTACTCCCCCTATGGCCGCCGGTCCCGGTAGCTTTGTGGAAATGGACTCGCTCTGTGATCGCAAACTCCAACAAACCCACCTTAGCTTTGCTCGCATCGAAGGTTTGAGCAAATTATAACGTTACGGCTATGTCAATCCCATCGAACTTTAGCGTAATGGCAGAAAATCATGATTCTTGCAATAGAGACGGACTAGTCCCGTACTCGGCTATCCGTTCAACTTCTTTTCCGAAGCATGGTTCGATTCGAATAAGTGCCATCGCTTGTTCGAATACACTTGATTTTCTTACCAAAACTCGGGAAGGATCATACATCATATAATTGAGGAGTTTATGTCCAAAATATTTTTGCAATTTTTTCCAAACTAAGAAATTACCGATATATCAACCACCCTCCAATGGTCACACTCCATCATAGAAATCACTGTACCTTGGGAAGGATGCGATACGACTGTCCGACGTACATGCAAACAAATGATCATTTATAAAGGGCAACTATCATGGTGGTAATTCATTACAAAATCAATGCGAGGTAGGATGTAGGATCAGATCATCATTAATTGATGACAAGGTTGTTAAAGGTAAACATTGGATTATGGGAAAATTTTGCCCACATTACCCAATCAAATCATGATTTCATATAAGGTACATATAATAATTATAAAAGATAATATTTCATAACTAAATGCCCTTATACTTTCGTAATCACTCATTAAGTTGTGAAACATTTCTTGATAGGGTCATTCGGATCACTAACCAAATGGATAAGGTCTCCTAAGCCATTTTAATGTGGTATAGGAAATTTTTTTGCATTTTTTTAGCCTATCCTAAGTTTCATGATCACCTCCACTTTATACCATTTCTAGTCAAATCAAGCCCATATCATGTCATTTTTTATTTCTCATACATTTAAACTCAAAAGGTGCACACCTGTCACTTTTTTCATATTTTTTGTAGTGTTTTACACAGAAAACAATAGGTTTCACTACGAAAGCGCCTAATAGTTTTGTAGTGAATCATGTCGAAAGCCTAACTATTTTTCGCTAGTGAAAAGTCATTTTATAACTTGGCTTGTCGAGTTGTATGAGGTGTCATTTTCTAATTATAGCAATAAAGGTGAAGGTCATTCAAGGTTTGTTATGGTAAAATTTCAAATGCACATAGTTGTGCTTTGATGTCTTCATTACCCTTTTTTTGCCCCGCATGTGTCATGATTGAAGACCGATATGTCGCGTTAAAGCTATTAAACCTCACCTCAATTAGCCTTTTTTTCATATTGTGCTTTTTGTCCTTGCATGTGTGTCGATCCCTAGAGAGCTACTTCATCGAGCCAAGCAAGTTGTTGTCAAATTCGAATTCTACGAGTGTCATCGGTAAGAGGCGGTGAAGACTATAAAGCATCAATGGCTACAAGAAAGAAAAAAGAATAAAGGTGTCCATGTTCACAGTATGAGCCAATGGATATGAAATTACTCAATGAATACCCCTATTTGTATGGAGGTTTTTCGTAAGGACCCAGCTTCTTGCAATTTCGCCAGAGGTTGCAGGGGATTTCATTAACGAGTCTCAAAGGATTTTTTCCACCAACTTCACAGAAGAGCATCAAAGGTTGGAATTACGAACCTTACGGTGACACCCGAGAGAGCATCTCATTAGCTACAGGGAATCCCTAGAGGTGTTGAACAAGTTGGTTTTAAAGGTATAAAATTCACAATGCAATATTGTAAATATTTTATCAAGCAAGAACACAAAGTGAAGTTGATTTGACAAATGCTATCCGTGGGAGTTTCATGAAGCAAAAATTATGAAAAAAATTGTTGATGTCATCCAAAAATATTTTACCCGTGAAGGAATATTTCACATGGTCTACTCATACCATTTCATAATTCTTCTCCATTTTGTAGGTAAGAGGTCACTTTATTTTCCTTTCTATTTATATAGAAATCTAGGGAAAATGTCGGATAAGGTTCAAATTAAGATCGAGGGAAATGAGACATCTCTTTTTCATCATGGTCTAATTAAGTTGTTAGTATTGGAGGAATTGAGGATATTAGGTGGAGATTGGATTTCTTTCTTTTTCATGAGTGGTTATGAAATTGATGTGGTCACTCCAAAGAAAGCCTCAAAACCTAGAACTACTTCATCACCAATCATGTGCGAAGAACTTGAATAAGAAAATAGATCATCTCTTGCAGAACCAATGAACATGGGAGAATAACCTTTGCAAGAGACTAACACACCCCAAAGCGAAAGACCTACAAAAACAGAAGCATACAATTATAAGCAAACAAGGCAGCAAGAGAGTCACTAGAAGCCAAACATTGGCTAAACGCAAGTTGGAGGATATCCTTCATGCAATTGACATTGAAGAGTCACCCATTGTTCAAGCTGAAGACATTGAATATGGTGGAAGAAATATGAAGAAAGGTAAGACTGCTAAGAAACTATATTTTGTAGGTGATGATGTTGGTTTTATATTTCAGCCAAGGAAACCAATGACTAGACATGCAAAGAAGGTCATGGAGAGAAAAGATACTGAGAAAATCAATGAAGCCGCTCAACCAACAAGCATCATAGATTTTTCTCCGTTAGCAAAGGAAGAAGAGGTTATCGACAGAGAAATATCAAAGAGAAATTAATTGAAAAATTAGAAATAGAAACCCTCAAAGAGTAGTTGAAAGAAGCAAGTAAAGAGATATCAGCTTTGAAGCTAGAGGCAAAAGAGGCACGGCAGTCGAGAAGGTTCAATTTGGATAGATGAGAAAAATATGGGATGAGAAAGTCACAAGTGTCTCAAAAACTTTGGACAATGCAAAAAATGTTGTTGAAATGGACTCATTCCTTAAGAGGGGAGGTCAAACACATTAAGAAGATGAACTTGCACTTACAATCCAAAAAAATAGCATTAAAAGATAAAGTGGAAGATGTTCGGGGAGCAAGCTGGATTTGATTCAAGTGGAGTTAGAAAAGAAAGGGTCGGAGATGAGAGTGGTAGAAGAACCCTATCCGCCAATTGATTGTAAATGAAGAAGAAACACCACGAGAGTACAAAAATTGAGTTGAAACAATTATGATGAGTGTTCATAACATGTAGAGAGCCTAAATTTTGCAGTTGGAGAACAATTTTTTCAAGAAATTTACAAAAAACAACAAATTTTGGGTTTTTTAGACAATTTCGTAGCTTACCTCGAAATTGAAGCCGTGAAAAATGCTACGAAAAATTCTAAATATGCATTTTTTTCCTTGTAATTTAGTGCCAAATATTATGGAGGGAAATTGATTTTTTTGCAAGATGTCTTGGCATAGTAAAGGTGTTTCAACAGCTAAGGTGGCAAGGATATATGTGAAAAGGCGGGTGTTTTCATACGCTACAAAAAACTCGCAACAAAACCGCCTAAACTGCCCTATTTCGTAGCGAGGAGTTTTTTTGAAGATTTTTTAGAATTCCAATAGCAGCATTAGTCAACTAGAGACCTCTAGCATGTTAGTGGGCCATCTCGAGCAAAGAATCATTGTTCAAAATGGGTGTCACACATCCAAATCATCAGGCAGTAATAGTGATTAAAGTGAAGGTTATCCATCCCTAAAAATTAGGATTGTGTTCCAAAGATCTAGGGGTGTTTTAAATGTGTAAAGTGATGGTGATGTGTCCTTGAAAATGTGATATCCATTATGTAATTGTTTCATTGTTATAAAAACCGAATGTAATAAATAGGAGATAGAGTCCTATTAGGGAGTTTGATTTCTTAAAGGATAGTTGTCCTTTTTCAGCTTTCAAGTAAGTAGTTTCAATTATGATAGGTGTCGGAGTTATATTTCAAAGTATCTAGCTAGCTAGGTAAATCATTTACATTGTAAAGAATGTCTATTTATAAAATGAACATCGAAGAGCAAAAGGGTTGGAGAATATTGCACCAATTTGTTGCTTGTATGTTTTTGTCATTTATCACGTAATATACGAGTGACATTTTAATTCTAGCACTCGAGATTCTCATGAGGTGTTTAATGTGTTATTTCTCTCGTATCTTTATGTCTAATCACTTGCAGTGAATTTTATCTCTAATTACTCAGAATTCATTTTGTCATGCTATGACTTCCTTTAGGGGTGAAATTACTATGTTTTCCTTATATTGTGTGTGTGAATCATCTTTATTAAAGACCTCTATTTCCCTCAGCTTCCATGTGAAGAATTACCGTAACTAAGAGTACTCGATGTTGACTCCATAGCCCAATGGTAGCAAGCCTTCATTTTTCAACTTGCAAATCATAGAAAAACCAAGTCACAATTCATAGAGTTAGCCGTCTACTATTATTTCCATTGAAAATCATAAATCCCCTTTGAGAGATTCATCTCAAACTCGAAGAGGCTAATCTTCAGCTAGAAGTGGTTTGAAAGAGTTACATTGAGTTGATTGATGAGTAGCCAATCAAGATCAATTTGGTGATAATATTTTGAGTGCGTCTGTCGGAGTCCGAAGACATATTTTCCCGAAGTTTTTGTGCAAACAATGAAGCCGAACTCTTGGAGGTAGCAAGAGCTCGAATTTGTTCGAGGCTTCAACTACCTTGGTGACTCCATTACAAATTTTCATGTTGAAAGGTGGATTCGAGAAGGAGATATACAAAGATAAATCCAAATACTAACCCACCTACCATTGTGGATAATCCAAACACAAATTTCCGGAGGCATTGAAAACAATTCTTCAAAATCGAGTATTCCATCACACTCAAGAGATTTTTTCCTCCGAAATGGTAAGAAGTCTTGAAGATAAGAAATTTGATGATAAAATTTAGGAAGTTTTTTTTTAGGTCTAAAAGTGAAAATGAATTGATCGAGATTGTTATAGACTCTGCAAAGACGAGGTATTGATACCTCAACCATAGTAACCAAAAAGATAAAGAGAAGAATTATGGGAGGCGATTACATCAGTAATTATCGTTAGAGAGGGAATATTTTGATAAGTTAAAGGAATTAGAGCCATTTTAAATTCTTGCTAAGAAGAAAATCTGGGTATATCTTTACGTGATTGGAGTTCATTTATATCTGGACTACAAATACCAACTACACCACCTCCTAATAACTTATATTCTACTCTCGATTTTCCTAGACATACCACAATCCCTATTATTATGGTTAGAAATGTTCCACCTCCACCTCCTCGCTACACTGCTAGATATGCTCCACTTTTTTCTCTCGGTTGTTCTTAATTCTCTCCCAAGTAAATACTTAGCTAGAATTAAAACCTGGAAGAGTGATGAAGAAATTACAACTGAGGAACATGTAGACCAATTCAATGATTTCATTGATAGAGAGGAGGTAGACCGTGAAGATGTCAAAATGAGACTCATTTTTCTCAAAGTTTCACCGGTCGAGGTCAGAAAAATGGTTTAAAGCCCTAGCTCCAGGGAAGCTTGCAAAATTGGAACCAGCTTTGAGGATAGTTTTTTTGAGAAAATGGGGGGACTAGAACAAAACCCCCAGTGCAGCCCTTACTCGAATACAATAGTTTAAAAAGAGTTGTAGATGAAAACTGTCCAAAATTTCTCCAAGATATTTAACAAATTTTATGGTTATATACCTGCTCATCTTAAACATCCACTAGGAGTTGCTCAATTGTGCTATGCTTTCGAGACATTTGATTATTATTTTTCCATCCCGCTTAGATAAAGTGAATCTTCTCGACTAGGAGAAATGAAGAATAATGTTGTGAAAGTATAATTAAACATGATAGTAGCTAAAGAAGTCTAAGATGGGTAAAAAAACTAAAAGAAGAAGGAAAATCCTTCCACCTCGGATGATAAGTTTGATTCTAAGATGAAGAATATGGAAAAAAATCATGGATAGACTTGCCCTTGAAATTCTTCTCGTACCTCCCGCACAACATGATCCACAATTTAGAAATCCATCGTTTACAAGGCCTAAAAAATCAAACAAAAGACAAAGAGTAAATAGAAATCAGCATGACCCTCAATTAAGGCCTCTTTTTTCAGTAGAATTTGATTGATGAAGGAGAAACTCACTTGAGATTTCAGGAAGATTCCATCCAATGCCTAGATGAAAACATGTCCGAAATGTTTTTTGACCAAAGAAGAGCATGATGATTCTAATCATGATGTAAATAAGCACGAGGGACAATATGACTATCTTAAGGGTTACCAACATGCAATTTTGTGAGATACTGAAGCAATACAATCTCGTAAATATAAACGTTCCCATCATTGCAAAACAAAACACATCCAAAGAAGGATGCTCCTAAAGCAGCCTAAGTCTAAAAAAGGACCCACCACTTCCTCCCCCCGTCAAAGAGAGTGAAAATCTTACTTTTGTTTTTCATTTTGGAGAATGAGATTTCTAAAATCAAGATTCATGTTCCTTTTGGAGAAATTCTCAAGGTAAATGAATATAGAAGAAAAACTTTGTGAAAATGTTGAATTCTCAACCAGGGAGCTTTAAATATCCTTAATGTACTAATAATAACATCCCTCCCATCTACTTGGGACGAAGATTGGAAGATGAGAAGAATGAAGAAGTACCTCCTTTATATGTCAGCCTTAGAATCCATGACATGACCTTACACAATTCCATGCTAGATTCAGTGGGCTTCTCATAACCTTATGCCTAAAGTGATTATGGAGAGGATGGGTTTGGAGATCATTAGGCCATACAAGGATTTGTTTTCTTTTTTATTATAAAAGAGTACAATGCATAGGATTGATAAAAATATGTTTTTGTTGGCCTAACACAAGTGCTTGGCAAGACATGGTAATGGAAATTGTGGTGGCGAGATATTCCACCCAAGTTTGGCATGCACTTATCCGGATCTTGGGCAACAAAAATAAAAGGCACCATGCGGATGGAATTGACTTATGCCACCATTCTTGTTTTTTGATGAGCAAAGAAGATTGTACAGGGGAGACTAAGATGGCCTATATGGTAAGCAAGCAAGGCTAAACCTCATAATTTTCCCATTTATGTTGTTGAAACTAAATTAGGATCGAAAAATTATTTTCAATGAGCTAAATAATGAAGTAGAAAGTGAAGGGAAAGCGTAAATTCAAGAAATTGAAGATCAACAAGTTGAAAATTAGGAAATTATAGAAGAAAAAGCAGAGCGTTGGTGGCTTTTTCACTTTGATGCATCTACTAGAAGAGAGGGGGCTGGATCGTGCATATGGATCACTACTCCCGATTATGAAAGTAAGTTTTATTCTTTCAAAGCCGAACTTTGACTCGTACAAATAATATGGCTGAATATGAATCTCTATTTTTTGGGTTTGGAAATTTTCAAAAAAATTGGGTGCTCAAAAGATTTTAGTTTGTGGAGATTCCGAGTTGGTAATAAAACAAGTTGAAGGAACATATCAAACTAAGGATGTGAGGATGAGAGCTTACATAAATATGATTATGGAAATGTTGGAAAATTTTCAAGAATATTCATTTATTGTGAAAACTAGGGATTAAAACTTAGTGGTTGATTCCCTAGTTGTTTCTAAAAGTTTATTTGTGATCCCTACACATTCTAATGAGAAGTATGAGATTTAAGTTTGGCATGGGCCTACTATCCAAGATAATATCATCCATTACCAAGTGTGATGATGACCAACAAGTTAGAAATTTCATAGATTTGAAGGAGGAATTTGAAAGCACACAAGTAGATCAACAAAACATGCTTGTTGAAACTAAGGGTAATTCTAAAGTTTTGCAGCTCAAGAATAATTGTATTCCCAAGGGTCTTATTCCACTTGAAAATATTTTTGACCAAAATGATGTGTTCAAATATCCTAGAATGCAAAGGCTGATGATGAAGAGATAGAGACTTGTAATCTTGGTACAATAGTAGTGCCTAAAATGATAAAGTTTTCTAAGTTTATTTTTTGTGGATATGAAACAAAAATACATTGAGATGATGAAGAATTTAATTTATGTTTTTGCATGGAGTTATGCTCGACCTAAAAAATTATGATCCTACCATTATTCAAACATACTATTCCTATCAAAGAGAATGAGAAACCTTTCAAATAGAAATTGAGAAGGATTAATCCATTGCTCATGCCTATGATTGAGAAGGAGATTAAGAAGATTTTTGATGCAAAAATTATTGTTCCTATCGTATTCTCAAAATGTATTGCTAGCTTGGTACCGATTAGAAAAAAAGAGTGGAGAGATCGGAATATGCATTGATTTCAGAAAACTTAAATAAGGCTTCTTTGAAAGACAACTACCCTCTCCCTAAGATGGATCAAATTCTACGGAATATTTTTGGCTCTCAAAGTATGTCTATGTTGGATGGTTTTTAAGATACAATCATATATTAGTACACCTAGAAGGCCAGGAGAAAAATGATTTTACCACACCATGGGGGGACATTCATGTATGCCAAGATTCCTTTGGTTTGATGAATCTAGGGAGACTTTTCAAAGAGCAATGGAAATTTCCTTTGCTGAGGAGAAAGATAAGTTAGTGGTCGTCTACCCTGGATGACATAATTGTATTTTTAGGAAGGGAGGAAGACCTTTTGAAGCATCCGGGAGAAAGTTCTGTCGAAGTGTAGAATATTTGGTATTTCGTTAATCCTACTACAATTATATTTTCTCTAACCTCTGGAAAGTTTCTTGAACATATTATATCAAAATATGGAATAAATATTGATCCAAATAGATTCAATGCCATTCGAAGATAGACCTACCACAGAACAAGAAGGGAAATTCAAAGTCCTTTCTTGGGAGAGTAAACTTTTGTTAGAAGGTTAATCCCAAACTTTGTTGAGATTGTCAAAGACATTACCAAGATGTTGAAGAAAGGAGCTGATATTAAATGGAAAGTTTGAAGCTAAGAATTCATTTGAAGAAATAAATAAAGCACTCACTCGAGCCCCCAAAGTATTGATTAGTCCAATTTTTTTCAAAAGAATTTTCTGGTTTTTTACATTTGCATATGAAAATACCATAGTTGGAGTTTTATCGTAGAAATGACAAAGCATGGTACGAGAAAAAAAATCTCATTCTTTAGTAGAACCCTTGGTAACTCAGTGTTGAAATACAATATTTTAGAAAAAACATGCATATGCTTTGATCAAAGCCATTAAGGATTTCGGAATTTATACTCGCACTCTCATGTCATTCCATTTGTGCCTAACACTATGTTTAAGGATATCTTGACACAAGTTGATCTTGATGGCAAGAGAGGGAATTGGATAGCTAATTTGCTGGAGTATGACATAG
Organism: Pinus albicaulis; assembly: GCA_034641835.2. Taxonomy (NCBI): domain Eukaryota; kingdom Viridiplantae; phylum Streptophyta; class Pinopsida; order Pinales; family Pinaceae; genus Pinus; species Pinus albicaulis. The sequence goes on along the minus strand of CM076569.1, from coordinate 91,714,324 downwards.
AAATAAGACCTACAAAATTGGTGAAAGGTTAGGGGGTTAGCAAAGTCGATGGCATAGTCCAATTTTGATTGTCTTGACATGAATTTTATTGCAGAAATTTGAGAGTTATCGAGAGGAAGATGAAGAGTTGATTCCTATTGAAAGAGAAGTTCATTTTTTTCTTAATAGTATAGAGACATTGTATTTGTTTTGCATCATCATAGAGGTCTTGCAGAGTTGACTAAATCAAAAAGCAAGGTTTGTGAAGCTAAAATCTCTAAGATACTACATTGTAGATAAGAATCTATACTCGGAAAGATACTCGGTGGCATTCTTTCAAACTCGTTTGCTGGAAGAGGAAGCTCGAAAAGGTGATTGAAAATTTTCATAAGGGAGATTGTGTAGGACACCACTACCGGAAGACCACAACAAACAAAATTCTCGTGAGAAGGCTACTCATCGGCCCACCATGTTCAAGGATTTTTTCAAGAAGATAGTTGCGTGCCATGAATGTTAGATTTTTTTATGGTAAGAAAAAAGCTAATTCCTCTACCTTTGATGCCAATTTATGTTGAGGTGTCTTTCCAACAGTGGGGGGCTAGATTTTATTGGTGAAATACACCCATAATATTGAGGGAAACATCATTGGATCCCCGACGAGCAATAGATTATTTCACTAAGTGGGTTGAAGCAAACCCAACAAGGAAAGAAAATGATTTAGTCATCATTACGTTCTTAGAGGATAATATTTTTGCCAAGGTTTGGTTGTCCTATGAAGATTATTATTGAAAATGCACAAGCATTTAAGTCCAAAATGTTTATTATCTTTTTTTTCATCACTATCACATAACACTTGGACACTCAATTGCTTATTACGCATGGGGTAATGGTCTTGTTGAATCTTCTAATAAAATCATTGTGAGAATTATCAAGAAGGTATCGCAAGAAAACAAGCGATCATGGCATCCGAAGCTTTGAAGTATGCTCTGTGGGCTGATAGAGTATGTACAAAAAATATCGATTATTACTTCACCTTAAGAATTAGTGTATGGAGTCGAAGCTATTTTTTCCCACTTCCTTGGGAGTGCCCGTAATGAAATTGCTGCGAGGACTAGAATAGGAGCCTAATGCTATTCGGAGGAGGATAAACCAACTTATAGCTTTGCAAGAAAAAAAAGGAGGAGGTATATAACAACCATTAGCAGTCATAATACAGTAGTAAAGAAGACATTTGACAAGAAAGTAAAATAAGAAAATTTATAGATTCAAGATGTGGTGTTGAAGTGGGAAACTAGAATTGAAGAAAAAGGGGAAACATGGAAAGTTTGAAAACATCTGGAAGGGACCATTCATAGTAGCCGCATACCATGGCAACAATACTTATTTACTTTAAGATATGGATGGACAACCTTATGTCGGAGGGCTTGTCAATGACGAGTTTCTAAAGCACTATTCCTCTTAAAATTTTACCGAATTTTCACTCCATTGTATATATTTTGTTTTATTATGATTTTTTTGCTAATAAAGATAGGTTGATAATCAAACTTGAGCCGGAGGTGAAGTCCATTAGAGTTTGAAGAAGGCTTGGAAAATTTCATAATTTTATTTCCAAAAAGATGGATGGCACCTGGAACTATAAGTTCTTTGGTGTACCACAGGGGCACACCATCCCAAGTGGAGCCACTCGTTATCATTCATTAATTTGTGAAACATTTATTGATAGGGTCATATAGGTCACTCACCAAACGGATAAGGTCTCCTAAGCCATTTTAATGTGGTATAGGAATTTTTTTACATTTTTTTAGCCTATCCTAAGTTTCATGATCACCTCCATTTATACCATTTAAGTCAAATCAAGCCCATATCATGTCGACTTGTCATTTCCTATACATTTAAACTCAAAAAGGGGCACACCTTTAATTTTTTTTATATTTTCGTAGCATTTTACTCGAGAAAACAACATATTTCTCTACAAAACTCGCCTAATAATTTCGTAGTGAATTTGTCGAAGCCTAATTATTTCCGCTATGAAAATTCGTTTTATAACATGGCTTGTCGAGTTGTATGAGGTGTCATTTTCTGATTAGAGAAGTAAAGGTGAAGGTCATTCAAGGTTGTTATGGTAAAATTCAAATGTACATAACCGTGTTTGATGTCATCATTACCCCTTTTTTTCTTGCATGTGTTATGATTGAAGCCCGAGTCTGTTAGTTAAACTATTAAACCTCAACTCAATTAGCCTTTTATCATATTGTGCTTTATCCTTGCATGTGAGTCGATCCCCGGAGAGTTGCTTCATCGAGCCAAGCAAGTTGATGTCAAATTCGAATTCTACAAGTGTCATCTGCAAGCGAGGTAGTGAAGACTATAAAGCATTCATGGCTATAAGAAATAAAATGAATAAAGGTGGCCATTGTCACATGTATGAGCCCATGGATATGAAATTACTCAATGAAGACCCTATTTCTATGGAGGTTTTCGTAAGGACTGGTTGCTTGCAATTCTACCGCAGGTTGTGGGGCTTTCATTTACAGGTTTCAAAGGATTTTTTCCACTAGCTTTACAGAACAACATCAAAGGTTGGAATTATAAACCTTACAGTGACACCCAGAGAGCATTTCATCATCTACAAGAGTCCCTAGAGGTGGTGAATAGTGGTTTAAAGGTATCAAATTCACAATGGAGGATTGTAAAGAGTTTATCAAGCAAGAACAAAGTGAATTTTATTGAAAAATGCTATCCCTAGGATTTTCATGAAGGAGAATTATGCAAAAAAATGTTGATGGTAATCCAAAAATATTTTACCCGTGAAGGAAGATTTCACATGTTCTACTCATACCATCTCGTAATTCTTTCGAATTTTGTAGGTAAGAGGTCACTTGATTTTCCTTTCTATTTATATAGAATTCGAGGGAAAATATCAGATAAGGTTCAAATTAAGACTAAGGGAATTGAGACATCTCTTTTTCATCATGGTCTAATTAAGTCGTTAATATTGGAGGAATTGATAAGGTTAGACAGAGATTGGATTTCTTTCTTGTTCATGAGTGGTTATGAAACTGATGTGGTCACTCCAAAGAAAGCCTCAAAACCTACAACTACTTCATCACCAGCTTTTGGAAAAAAGAAGTTGAATAAGAAAATAGATCATCTCCTGCGAACTAGTGAACATGGGAGCAGTAACCCTTGCAAGAGACCGACGCATCCCAAGAAGCCCTTGTAAAACGAAGCATATAGTCAGTAAACAAGGCAACAAGAGAGTCACTAGAAGCCATACATTAGCTAAAGGCAAGCTGGATGATATCCTTCATGCAACTAACATTGAAGAGTCACCCATTGTTCAAGTCGAAGACATTGAAGATGGTGGAAGAAAGTCGAAGAAAGGTATGACTACTAAGAAACTATATTTTTTTAGGTGTTTCTTAGTGAGGGGTTTTTTTGAAGATTTTTTGAGCATTGCAAAAGCACATCATCAGCCAGAGACCTCCAAAGCATGTCGATGGGTCATCTTAGTAGAGAATCATTTCTCAAAAGGGGTGTCACACATCCATATCATCGAGCAGTAACAATGATTAAGTGAAGGTTATCCATCCATAAGAGGTAGGATTGTGTTCCAAAGATGTAGGGGTATTTTAAATGTGTAAAGTGATGGTGATTTTTCCTCAAACATGTGATATACATTATGTAAACTGTTTCATTGTTATAAAAACCAAATGTAATAAATAGGAGATAGAGTCCTATTAGGAGTTTGATTTTTTAAAGGATAGTTGTCCTTTTTTTTGTTTCAAGTAAGTAGTTTCAACTTTGATAGGTGTCAAGTTAGAATTCAAAGATATAGCTATCTAGGAAGATCATTTACATTGTAAATAATGTCTATTTATAGACTCGAACATCAAAGGGCAAAGGTTTGGAGAATATTTCACCAAATGGTTTCTTGTATGTTTTTTTCCATTATCAGTAATATACAATGAGATTTTGATTCCGTGACTCGAGATTCTCATGAGGTGTTTAATGTGTTATTTCTCTCGTATCTTTATGTGTAATCACTTGCAGTGAATTTTATCTCTAATTACTCGAATTCATGTTTTCATGCTCGTGACATCCTTTAGGGGTGAAATTATCGTGTTTTCCTTATATTGTGTGTGTGAATCATCTTTATTAAAAACCTTTATTTTCCTCACTTCCATGTGAAGAATTATTGTCACTAAGAGTACTCGATGTTGACTCCATAGCCCAATGGTAGAAAGCCTTAATTTTTTCAACCCGAAATCATACAAAAAACATAGTCAAAACTCACAGAGGTAGCCATCTAGTATTATTTCCATTGAAAATCATAAACCCCCTTTGAGAGATCCCTCTCAAAATGAAGAGGCTAATCTTTAGTTAGAAGTGGTTTGAAAGAGTTAAATCGAGTTGATTGATGAGTAGCTAATCAAGATCAATTTGGCGATAACATACTTAAAATATTCTTTCCTACTTTAGTAATGATGAAAACAAGGTATAATCACAATAGAGAAAGAAACCATCAAATTCCATAATTTGAAGTGGTGCGGTCATTTATGCCTAGACAAAAAAGTTTTATAGCAAATAAGAGTTGGATTTCTACGCATTCCCTCGCACCGTGAAATTCTTGCACCACAATATACATTTTTGCACTCGAATACCACCACTCGTTCCCACACCAAAACATGTGTTTTTTTCACTCAGAGTTCTCAACGATGCATATTCTTGTACGGAACACACATTGTTTCTCCAGGGGACATTCTCGGCATATCCGGAAAAAAAAATTGTGATAAAATTGCAATTTATAGGCTCGATCTTGAAATATTTGTTGAATTTCCAAAGGAGGTTTTATTCGCCATTTCTTGATATTAATATATGATTTCCAATCGTATTCATGGGCTCTCATCGGATCCTACAAATATGGTCCATGAGGGAGAAAATAAGTGGGAAAAATGGGGTAAATTTTCAGAATGGGAAGGATATTACAACAGGGAATTCAAGAGTGAGACTACCAAGAGGGATATATCGAAAAAGGGATTTGGAAAAAAAATTAGGGGAAAGATGGAAAAATGAAATCGGATAGGGAAAATTTCCATTTGAAGAAAGGGGTGGTAAATCATAGGAAAAAAAACAAGAAAAACATAGGGAACTCTACAGAAAAAAGAATATAAGAGGGAGAAAATTTCACCTAAAAAATATACCTAAATAGTGTTGAGTCAAAAAAATAAATGCAGTAGGAATTGAGCATTGCTTGTATAAAAATTTCCGATGTCAGTTGTCCCAAACTTGGATAAATGCAATGGGAATTTTCACAAGTATTTTACGTTTTTCTTGTTCCTCTCGGTAAATATTTTATTTCTTGGGTAAATTCTAACATAAATTGGCATCAACCTCAGGGGAATTACAAGTAACTAAAAGCTTGAATCGAGACTAAAAGGAAGAATGGGTTGGCTTACAGTCTTCCGTGTGAAAGTGGTGTAGAAGATCACAGACATAATTGGACTGAGAAAGGGTAATACCTTCTTTGGATTGCAAGACTTGAAGACCAAGGAAATAATGAAATTTTCTTAATTCTATCATTTCAAACTTCTTTTTGAGACTATACTTCACATGTTTTATATGGTTGGGATCACTACCAGTAAGGATAAGATCATCAACATAAAGAACAATGATGATTAAGGACTTACCCACTTTCTTGGTGTAGACAGTGTTGTCGGAATGACATCTAGAAAATCCATTATCTAAGAGAATGTTATCCATTTTGGCATACCAAGCCCAAGGGGATTATTTGAGACCATAGAGATACTTCTTATGGTGACAAACAAGGCTAGAGTATTTTTGGATAAATCCAGTGGGTTTTTCCATGTATATTTCTTCTTTCAAGTCCCCATGTAAGAAGGCGGATTTAACATCTATCTGATGGACTTCCCATTTAAATGAGGCAGCAAAGGAAAGAACAAGGCAGATAGAATTCATTTTGGAAATAGGGGAGAAGGTTTCAATATAGTCAGTTCCTTCAACTTGTGAAAATAATTATCAATAATATGAGATTTATGTTTATCGAATAAGGAACGATATTCTTCATTCATAGCTGCATCCCAATCTGGATGACCTGAAGCTTCTTCGAAGGTATCTAGATCATAAGTTTTTGGAACTTGAGCCAATAAAGAAGAAGCTCTGTTGAACTGAGAATGTGTACGACATTGATCTGCAGGGTCACCTGCAAGAGAAATTACTGCATCCTGAGTAGAGCAGACCCATTTTGGAAGTTGTGGAGCTAAAGGAAGATCATGAGGAGGTGGAGGATGATTTTCATCCTCTATTTCATCATCCGAAGTAGAAGGAATGCTATCAGAAGTAGAAGATATAGAGAGAGGTGGCACATATGTTGAATCAGGCTCACGTGCCAAAGGTGGCACACCTGCCGAACGAGGCTCACAGGCTGATACATTTTCATCAAATTTTACATCTCTTCTAATGATTACATTTTTTGACTTAGGTTGAAGAATTCTATATCCTTTAACATCTTCAGAATATCCAACAAAAATACATTTTCACTCTTAGGTTCTAAGGCTTTATGTTTCTCATCTAGAATATGGGCCCAAGCTTCACTTCCAAAAATAAGAAAGTGACTACCATCTGGCCTGATTGAGCTCCAGGCTTCTTCTGGAGTGATATTCCTTAAAACCTTAGTAGGAGTGTGATTTACTATGTAATTTGCACATTTAATTGCTTCTGCCCAAAAATTAAGACTAAGTCCTTTCTATTGAAGCATAAAATTATCCATTTATTTTAGAGTGTGATTATTCCTTTAAACTACACCATTTTTCTATGGAGTATACGGAAAAATATATGGCAATTGAATTCCATGCTCAGTGAAAAATTTGATAAATTTGTTGTTAACATATTTTCCTCCATTGTCATATATTAACTTAAGAATTTGATGTCCATATTGTTTCTCAACAAAGGCCTTAAATTCCAAGAACATGTTAAAAAATTCACTCTTGAGTTTTGAGAAGTACACCAGCCAGAGAAAGAAACAATTGGAAGTGGACCACATAAATCACTATGCATAAGTTGTAAAGGGGCTGAAGCATGCTAAGAGGCACATTTGTCAAAACTATCCCGATGATGTTTTCGAGTACACAACCGGAAAAAACTCCATCTTCGAAAGATAACATAGGAAGATATGTCACCATATTTTCTTTATATAGATTCTGAACAGAGTGATAGTTTATGTGACCAAATAGCTCATGCCAAAGTTTGCTCACTTCATCATTATGAGAAACAAAAATAGAGGGAAGACAAGATGACCCAAATTTGTCAAAATTATACAACCTTATGGAATCATTAGCAATGCCAGTAGCTAAAATATGTCTAGGATCTCGTAGATCCTTAATTAAAACATCATGAGGTGAGAATTCTACGATTTTCCCTTCACTTGAATGAGTTATATGATAAATAGATATAAGGTTGTAGGACAGGTGAGGAACACATAACACATCATTAAAATGACCATTATGTAGATGAATGGTTCCAGACTCTACAGCACCAAGAGATCTATCATCACCAACATAAATATTTTTGGTGTTACAATCATTTAGAGAAGAAAACATGGATTTATTTTTTTCCATGTGGTAAGAGGCTCCAGAATCAATGAGCCACTCATGAGAATGAGAAGAAGAAGATACTGTCAATTCATAACCAGATCTTGATGCTTGCCAAACACATGCAGAAATTGTCATTCCCGAAGATGAAGTTGAAGATTTCTCCAAATAATTGTTGTGCTTCTTCATTTTTTCTTCCAAGGCTTCCATCTTCTTTAAAAGAATTGAATCTACGTGGTGATAATAATTACAAAAGGTGAAATGTCTATCTTTTTTCTTCCCTTTGTTTTTATTTTCCTTATCATTTTGTTGAGTTGTTTTTTCAGTTTGTGGCTGAGATTTCTTAAGACCCTTGTTTCGTTTAGGACCATTCTTTTAGGATGTTGCTTCTTAGGATTATTTGGATTTGGTTGTTTTTGGGCTACCAATGCTTTCTTAGAAGAGTTTCTAGTATTAATAAGACCCAGGTGTAAGAGTTTTTCTTGTTCTCTTATCAAAGAATCACAAAAGGCATCATAAGAGGGGGGCTTGTAGGGTGTTCTTTGAGAAATGAGGTCTTCTCTAGTGAAATTGAAGGTGGAAACAAATACAAAGTATGCAAGGCCTAACTTAGTAAGAATGAAATAGATAAGACTACCATATTCATTTTTTACCTTACAACATTATAGGATAAGTCTAAGGGTATTGAATTTGGACAAAAACTCTTCAATAGAGGAGAAATTATTGGGGTCCAAAGTAAGCAACTCATTTTCAAGATGGTGGACTCTGATTTTATTTTGAATGCCAAAAACGGTATTTAGCTTTTTCATAGCTTCATCGGGGGAGTCAATTTCTTGGATATGAAATATAAGATCTTGAGAAATGGACATTACTATCAACCCTTCTGTTTTATCTTGTTTATTTTCTCATTTAGTGTTTTTATCTTCATCGATATGTTTAAATTATAGTCCTGAGGCTATTCTATAAAGCTCTTTACTTCTAAGTAAGCCTACCATGTAGGATAGCCATTGGAAATAATTGGTGTTCTTAATAATAACTAGGCATGCACTTTCCATTTTAAAAAACTAAAATTGTAAAAGTTGAAACTAACTCCTCCAATGGAAAGATCTCGAAAAATTAGGCCAGTTCAAAAAAGACGGCTCTGAACATGGCTTTTGGATGAAGAATTTATGCCTTTTTGAAGAAATGTTGAAGTAGATGTCTAGTATTCATGTGATAGGTTGAAATTTGATGATGAAGTTGTAATTTATTTTAAAAATAATCTCCCCCTTTCCAAACTTAATATCATAAGCTCATTAAAAAATATATATATATACTACTTTATTTGACCCATTTTTATAAATAAGTGAGAGTCACTTTCACAATGCTATTTTATGAACTAACGACCAAGTAGAATGTAACTTAAATAAAAAATAAAGTGACTTTAGACTTTAAGTAAGACACTTTTTATAATGGGTGAGAAACACTATTACATAAAGTAACTTTAAAACATAAGATACATGTGTTTTTTTTTTTAAATAACTTGACAAAAAACATTTCTTTTTTAAATGTAACTTGACAAAAAGATTTTTTTGGAAAAATAACTTCACAAAAATATTTTTAGAAAAAATAACTTGACAAGAAGATTTGAACCCAAATACTTCTATTCTCATAAAGTAACTTTAGACCAAGTGAGCTAGTTAAAATATTTAGTAATTGTTGGAAAGGAGGAAGGATTTTTTTTTTTTTTCGATGCGTGTTCTTTTTCCTGCAAAATAAAACCACGCAAACACAAAAAAAAATACAACCCTTGCAGCTTGTTGTTAGATTTCTAGTTAGTCTAACCAACAACTAAATATTTTTCTCGTTATTTCTGATTTCCTGAGATCGCACAAAGTCGCGGGGAAAGAGCATATATAGGAAAAAAAATTGTGTCTTTTTTTTTTCTGGTTTTCCAGATCGCACATTGTGCAAATGAAAGAGCATACACAGATAAGAGGGTATAGAACCGGTAATAAAAAATGGCTATAAACTGAAATAAACAGAGGGATAAATAAATATAGTTGCAAAAAAAAAAATTATACCTCCAGATCTAAAATGACATAGCTATGGCAACTGGAAACATTTTTGCATGAAACGAAATGGGTTCCTCACTTGACCAGAGGCTGCGAACACAACAGAGTAGTTCTCCCGGACCGAAAGTGGTTAGAAACAATATATTTGGGAAAAGGCAGTCAAATACAGTCAAAACTAGCTTCGGATTTGGATCAATAATGGATGCGACCCTCAAACAACTTTGATACCATGTAGGAATTTACAGGGTAAGTTCCTTAGATCAAACACCAAAGGTCACCACTCACAAACATATCACAGATCAATACACCAGTTTTTGACGTGGTTAAAACCCTTGAAGTGGGAAACAGTCCACGACCTGAGCCAATGCAGCCACTTCGGGAAATTTTTTTAATATAAAGAAATAAAATTTACAAAATCTTCTCTCATAAACTGTCACCGAACAAATGACCCTCCATTATATTTAAATAGAGATCATGGACCACTCGGGTGTTAGGCCACAGATCAAGCGTCGATAATATCGAGGAGAGAATGAACTGTCGGATCACTACATATCGTGACCGTCAGATTTTAAGTTACAAAAGTACATAATAAAGAAACACACATGTCCTAACTTTATGCTATACTAAGTTATACTTAACTATTTCCTATGTGTTAGAATATCCTAACATATTTTATGTATAAGAAGAAGATTTATAGCCTGGAATCCAAAAGGCTCCCAAAAATTACTTCTAACTTTAGTCAAAACCCCCACCTTTGCCTCAAGTGCGAGCGGCGTAAGGATGCCCAGTCTTGGCTCAACCATTGGGTAATTAAGGATGAGATCAGTATGGGAAGCAATTATAGTATCAAAAATACTATTACCTCCAAGTTTAAGGACAAGCCATGAGAGGATAAGGAGTTGGAGGGTAAAAGGAAGCTAAGATACTATAAGGAGGTGATCAACCCCACCCTTATTTCTCTGTGTTGACAAGTAGTAAGAAAAAAATGAACATTGTTAAGATAAGAACTAACTCTCATGAGCTTCAAAGTGAGACCAGGTAGTGGTCTATTCCCAAGACTCCACGTAACGATAGAATATATGAGATTTGAGATACTAAGTAGGTGGAAGATGAAAAACATTTCTTTTTAGATTGTCTGGTTCTTACTCACATCCACTCTCAATTCTCTAACATCTGACACATTTCCAAGCTTCTTGGCTTATTAAGTCAACCCATCTATAACGATCTTGGAGCACTTATTTTCCTTCTCTTTGATAACAGAAACGGGATTTTGAAGAATCACACTTAAATTCTTTTCCTTTTTCTTCTCTTGAGGTACGATAAGCCACATTGGTCTTGGTGGACGTTAATCATCATCAATATATAATTATATAATATTAATATAATAATTATAAATATATAAATATAGAATAGAGTTTTTATTGTTTTTAGTTTTATTATTTATATAGTTATTAATAATAATAAAAAGTTATCTTTTAAATGTGGTTGTGTTAGTAATATATTTATAAAAATCATTTCCTTGACACTTACATGGTGGAGAAAGAATTCATATGTCCAAGGTTTGCAAAGATTATGAAACTTGAGAAAGAGTTCATATTTCCCAGGTTTTGGAAGGTTATGAAAAGGTAGTAAATTTGTTGCGCCGAGAGGCGCATTCTACAGCCCAGTATGACCCCGATGTGTAAGTACGTCGAAAGACAAAATAAGAAACTATATATATATATATATATATATATATATATATATATATATATATATATATATCAACTTTAGAAATAACTTACATAACCATATGAATAAACAATTACAAATAAATTTTAACAATATAAATTTAAGATATGAAGAGTTTTACTAACACTCAAAACAGAGATATGGTAAATAAATAAAAATATAAATAAACCAGACTTATGGTAAATAAATAAAACCTCTTTTTATATTTACTCCATAAACCTATTTATATTTAAAAAACTCAAAAAGAAGTTTTATTTAGGTGAAACCTATGGGCCAAATACCATGGGACAAGTTATTATTAATACCATGGGCCAAATTCCATATTTATAAAAGAGGTATAAAAAGGTAAGGTAAATAAATAAAAATATATCAAATAGTAGTAGAAATCAACATCTAATTATATTTGAAGCCTATGGACCAAATACCATTGACCAAATTAATAATACCATGAAAAAAAAACATTATTAACCATAACATTAATATTATTATTATTATTATTACTAAATCTAATATTGATATTAATATATTATAATATTAAATTTATTAAATGCAATAACTTTATATTAATACAATATTAAATTATATATATATATATATATATATATATATATATATATGAGAGGGAAGAACAAAGACATATGAGACAGGTGGGAAATAGAGGGAGTGAGATGGAGATAAACTAAAGGAGAGGGGAGAGGCGAAATGAAGAGAGAGAGGAGAGGAGTCACAGAGGTAGAGAATGGTAAGAGAGGGAGAGGGAGACATAAAGATGCAGGTGGGAGAGAGAAAGAAGGAGAGAGGGAGGAATAAGGAGAAATTATTGGAGGGTAGAGAGAGAGAGAGAGACGAAGAGAGATTGGGGGGGAGAGAAAGAGAGAGAGAGGAAGGATGAGAGGAGGAGAGAGGGAGAGATAGAGAGATGAATTTGGAGGGAGAAAAAAGAAGAAATACATAAAGAGTGAGAAGTGGAGATAGAGGGAGTGGCAAAAGAGAGATGGAGAGAGAGTGTGTAAATTTAGGGGTGAGATAAATAATAATAGAAGGAGTGATGGATACAAGGGGGGAGAGAAGGAGAGGAAATAAGAAAGGGAGGGATATAGTAACATAGTTGGAGAGAGAGTTAGAGTGATGGGGAAGAGAGAGGATTTGAGGGTAGATAGAGAGAGAGAGAAAGAGAGAGATAGAGAGAGAGAGGGAGGGGAGGAGGGGTGAAGATAGAAGAAGGCAGACGATAAAGGGAGAGAGAGAAAGGATGAGAGAGAGGACTTGAGAGAGACAAAGAGAGTAATGGGGGAATATATAGGATTTCAGGGGAGTGAGTGAGTGAGTTATTGGGGAAGAGAGCGAGGTAGGAGAGAAAGGGAGAGAGAGGAAGGAAAAGAGAGGGAGCTGGAGAGAGAGGAGGAGACAGGGAGGGATAGAAAGATGGAGTTGGAGTGGGAGAGATGGAGCTGGATAGGGACAATGGGATGGATAGAGAAATGGAGTTGTAGGGGGAGAGAGGGATGGATGGATATAGAGATGGAGTTGTATGGAGAGAGAGGGAGGGAAGAATAAAGACATAGAGAGTGACAAGTAAAGAGAGAGAGGGAGTGACAAGGGAGAGATGGAGAGAGAGTGTGTATGTTTGGGGGTGAGATAAAGAGACAAAGAAGAAGAGATTGAGAGAATGGGGGAGAGAAGGAGAGAGAGAGGCATATATTGACAAAGTTAGAAGGGGAAGAGAGAGAGATATGGAAAGAGATATGGAGATTGATGGGGTGACAGAGGGTGGTAAGAAGAATTATAAAACGAGTGAAAGTTGGAGACAGAGAGAGAATGAATTATAAGGAATATGAAGGGAGAGCGAGAGAGGATAACAGGAGGGAAGATAGATAGAAGTGGGGGAGAGGGAGGGAGAGGATGAGGGAGTTATAAATATATATATTGGAGAAATAGAGTGTATGTTTTTGGGTTGATATAGAGAGACAAAGTGATATAGAGATATAGAGGGAAGGTCAAGAGATAGATGGATACAACAGAGGGACAAATAGATTTATAAATATGGAGTAAGAGACTGTGTGTGTTTTTGGGGGTGACATGAAGAGACAAAGAAGGAGAGATGGTGGAACATATAGATATATATGAAGGGGGGAGAGAGGGAAGAACATTTCTTACAATAGATGCATTGGTTTTAGCGTACATGGTGATTTCTAATCCTATTTGATTTCTTACACTAGATGCATTGATTTTAGTGTAGAATTTTATTTCTAATGATATTTGTTTACTTGCACTAGATGCATTGATTTCAATTTAGATGATTTTTAATTCTATTTGATTGCTTGCACTAAATGAATTGATTTCAGTGTAGATGGTGATTTCTATTCCTATTTGATTGCTTGCACTAGATGCATTAATTTCAATGTAGATGTTGATTTATAATTATATTTGAGTGCTTACGCTATATGCATTGATTTCAATATAAATGGTTTCTAATCCTATTTGATTTCTTGCACTAAATGCATTGATTTCAGTGTGTATGATGATTTATAATCCTATTTGATTGTTTTCACTAAATGCACTCATTTTAGTGTATATGTTGGTTTATAATCCTATTTTCTTACTTGCAATAGATGCATTGATTTGTGTGTAGATGTTTCTTTCTAATCCTATTTGAATACTTGCAATATATGCATTGATTTATATGTACATGTTGTTTTCTAATATTATTTGATTTCTTGCATTAGATGCATTGATTTCAGTGTATATGTTGAATTTTGAAATGATGAAATTGGATGTGTGATGGTATATTAATTTTAAAGTCATTGGATTAATACTGTGCATTGATTTTAGTGTAAGTTGAAAACATTATTGACAATGTAGAACTATTTTTGTGTTATATTAATTAAACCTAATAACATTGGAGAGAAAGAGATACAAGGTATGATGCTTACTACAACAACTCAAGATAAATATTTAAATGGTTTATGATTTATGATTTCTACTCTATTTTTCATATAATCGATATGAAAAGATGACAAAACTAACAAGGGTGACAATAATAATAGTAGAAGAAAATAGTTTGAGATTGATCACAATGAAGGTTATTTGTAATTGACTACATACTTATTCACATTTTATATCATTTAATATTATTACATTTTCACTTTGCATTCACAAATTTTATTTCATTAGGTTTCATCATTAAAGTTTATTTACAATATTTATCATCTCAACAAACTGAGGTAACTAATAAAATTTAAAATTAAAATGACTTGATAAATAAAATTAATCATATGTTCCTCATATTATCGATAGATTTTCCTTGGTCGCACACGACTGAAACCATCTTAGATCCATCTTAACTACGGATCTATCAAGCGCCGAGAGGGATCAAATCTCTCGAGGTGCAATCCTTTCCTCAATTTTTTCACTCAAAAAAGAGGTTTGCACCTCAAGAGATTTGATCCCTCTCGGCGCTTGATAGATCCGTAGTTAAGATAGATCTAGGCTGGTGAATAGTGATGCTTAATTTCATAGACAATAATTGTCGACTTCCGATAGAGTTTCCAAGAATACCCCGATCAGGAATGTATGAAAATGTGGTGCTAGTTGTGAACAAGGTGGATTGCGTACATCATGGTCCAAGGAATCTAAGGTATGGGATGAGTACAGTCCTTATAAACTTATAGAGATGAGACTTGCATGCACAAAAAGCTTTGGATTAGCCATAAGTCAAGTTTTTCTTTCCGTGTTGAGAGCGAATGAAGAGTTGGAGGAAACAACGCTCAAACTGCTAAAAGAACAAGGCAACATCTTCATGCTTAAAAAGGATATCACAACCACCATAATGATGGTCATTTCATAATTGAATTTCTGAGATCGTTGATGTGAAGTTGAATAACTTGGTAAAAAATCAACATCTCTACTAAATTGATATTGGATCCTTGCACGTTAAACTATCGTATTATATAGAGTTTGTATATATTTATCTAAATTTTAAATTCAGTGTGATTCTAAATTAAGTCATCCAATTTAATTTCAAATGATGGCTTGATCAGGCTGCCTCAGTAATGGAATTTTTTAAAAATTTGGTCTTATGGTTATCTAATTCGTTGGATTTTAATCTTAGCCAAAACACACTCTTCCTGGTTGTTTTCTTTGGACAAGTATTTTTTTTTTTTTTATTACTTTCACATATTCTGAAAATCATTGCAAACATGCTATCTTGTTAGATGTGAAAGTAATAAAAAGGAAAAAAATAGCAAATCATATTAGAGGCCATGATTTACGTGATATTACAGGCCATATTAGAAAAAAGATATGATGATAGCATGATTTGTAGAATATTACAGGCCAAAAACATGCTATCTTGCTCTCTTTGCAAATCAAAACCAAGATAGCATGTTTTTGGCCTGTAATGTAGCACAAGAAAAAGAAAGAAATGTATGATTTTTGGATTCAGGGCGCAACAACCACATGACGGGGAAGACAGAAATATTTTGAAATCTAGATGAAAGTGTGAAATATGAAGTAACATTAAGGACTGATAGCAAAGTCTCTATCATGGGCAAACAATGTTACTGATGAAACGGGAAATATTACCTCAAAACGAGAATTGTAGCCCAAAAAGACACAAAAAACATGAAAAAACGCCCCAAAAACAAAAAGTGTGTATTCTAGAACGCATTTGTTTTTGTTTGAAGATCAAATTTCACCTTTTTATAAAATTATGCAAAAAACGAAATTGTTTTTTGAAAAAATGATTGAAAAAAAACCCTCAAAACAAAACGAGTTGATGCTGGAATAACAAAAAAAAAAAACATTGTGTTACACTTTTGACACATTGTAACAATGGAATTAAAGACAACATATTAGGACATTGAAAAATCGTAAAATTCTAAATTTTTTTATTGATGATGTTAAATATAAACAAAATCATGTCTGAAGGGCTTATCATTTCGAACAATTTTTATCCATGTTGTTAAGCATAAAATATCTTGACTCTAAAAAACCCTAAAATTGTAATTATTTTCAACCATAACATTAAAGAAAAAATTTTGCAGCACATAAAAACCTTAACAACAAGTTGTAAATCTCAAGTTTTTAAATCTTAAGTTTTCAAGATACTTGAACCATGAAATTATGGAGAAATTATATGACTTGAACAATTTTTAAAAATGAACAAGTAAATGAAAAATTGATTATTCATATATTTGTTTGTTTATATATAAAAACATATTTTTTAATTTTATTTTTTTTCTATATTTTAAATTATAATTGTTTTAGTTTTAAGAAAATAAAAATTAAAAAATAAAATCTTCTTGTATATGTTTGTTTATATTTTAAAACATATTTAAAAAAAAAAAAAATTGTTTTTTTATATTTTAAATAATAATTGTTTTCATTTAATTTTTTATTTTTTTTTAAGTTTTTAAAACATATTTTTTAATTTGTTTTTATTGTTTTTTCATATTTTAAAATTTTAATTGAATAGTTTAGTTTAGTTTAGTTTTTTTTTAAAATATTAAACCATACATTTTTTTTAATTATAATAGTTTTTGTTTAAAAAAAATAAATAAAAAAATCAAATAGTTTGTGTTTGAAAAAAATAAAATAAAATAAAAATTAATTTGCTACCCGCCGAGGGCTAGAGGCAAGCTGGGCAGCCCTCGACGGCACCGCTCGGCCGGTCTCTAGCCCCCAGCTGGGCGGAGGGCGGTTCTTCTACTATTATTATTGTCACCCTTGTTAGTTTTGTCATCTTTTCATATCGATTATATGAAAAATAGAATAGAAATCATAAATCATAAACCATTTAAATATTTATCTTCAGTTGTTGTAGTAAACATCATACCTTGTATCTCTTTCACATTATTTAAACATTTTGTATAGTTATTTAATTTTTTTCACTTTTAGATTTTTTATTTTTTATTTTATTTTAGAAGACATGAGAAAAATTTTAGCTTTGATGATAGACAGACACCCTTACCCATCATACTGGGCAGTAGAATGAGCCTCTAGGCTCAATAGGTTCTTCTAGCTAATGCTTCCCATTCAAATTCAATGAAAAAAATTAGTGAAATTCATATTCTATCTAAAATACCCAACGACACGCTAAATTTGTTTGTCTATTCTTTCCTTGAATATTAACATTGGTTTTGTGAAATCAATTTCGATAAAACAACATGAGTTTTGAGCCTCCTAATCCCACAATTTGATACTTCATCGACATGTGAATATTTGCACGCATGAATCTGAAAGTCGTTCATTGTATGCGAAAATATTAGAATGCATGAATCGACATTTGAATATGTGTACACATAAATCAGATCCTTGGATGAGATAGAATACTATTATGATTATGAGTTTGCATGTTGTATTAGATTTGGATGCTCTCCCTGTGACAAGTACTCTCCCTGGAATATGACGACATTTAACATTTTCTCTTATTTATTGTAACCCATGTGATGTATTTTTTTAATTCAATAGTTTTTTTTCCTTAACAACTGTCTTGTCTTCTAACCCGCAATTGTTAACTCCATTTTGAGTTCCAAAAAAGTTGATGTTGGATTTTTTTGTTGACACATGAAATCCAACACACCTATTTGATTACCCTCTGACTTTCCTTTTGTGCTTTTCACGTACTAGATTTTTTTTTATTTTTTTTTCAAAAATCCCAAGGCTAGTTTCTTGCAGGTACAGAGTTTGAACTATAATGTTTATGAATGGAACCTCCTTGGCTTCTAATTGTCCAAATATGTGTATGTATGCAAACAAGAGTTAAATTATCCTTGGATTGCTCCCCATTATACCAGAGACCTGTATGTGTGCAAAATTAGGTTTGAATCTCATTAGCTTTCTTCCAATCAAACTAGAGACATGTATTCTTTTTGTTATTGGATTCCAACAACAACATGTGATTTTATAATTTGTATCTTTATCAATCAGTGGTGACTTAAACCCACTTGATGCATCAATATTTTACTTTCCAACTCTAATACATTGTATATAAGTGAACATCTCAAGTACAAAATTCTGATCCTTATTGGAATTTTGTAGTTGTGATATATTTTCCAATGTCAGTAATATTCATTACAAACTCTAAGCATATTAGTTATCATATATGTTAGCTACAACCTTTGATTTATGTTTGCAAAGGTAGTTTTCATTGTGCGGAGGTGGCTTCACACTCTGAATTCTCTTACCTCCGTTTCAATGCAATTTTATAATTCTAAGATGAATTATTGGCCATTCACACGTGCAGAGTGCAGAGGTGCGAAGGAAGTTGTGTAAAGGCAGAGGAAGTAGTGTAGAAGTGGCTTTCGTTCTACAGAGTGAAAAGTGTGGATATGCAGAGGAACCATGTGTAAATGCGGGAATAATCACAGATCATAGAGATAAATATGAAAATCGAGCATTCTCAAATAATGACAAAACACATACCCCACATTGCCTTAATAAATTACTTATCAGTAGAGGTAGTGACTATGTTGTGTTGTAGCTATTAATCTTATTGAAATTTCATTCTCAAAGGATAATTTGGTCGAGGAGAGGAGGATGATAGAGAGTTATGAGTAGCATTATAAAAAGTTATTTTTGAAATACAATGTTCATACATTGGAAGTTGGTTTTCCCATTCAAGTTCCCCACTCTGTCTCTATGTATGGATTTCTCTATATTATGTTAAATGATATGTTATCAATGAGTTTTAATGCATCTCCTTTGTATTTTAATGTTTTCCTATGTTACTTAATCATTTTGGATTCTCTAGTAGCTTAAATTTTTAAGATTTCCTTCATAGTTAGAGTCTCCATTAGAAAGAGAACTATTTTAATAGTTGTTTAATATCTTCTATTCATCTATTTCTGAAATATGAGATCAATATACTTCTTTCTAAAGAATTTTCAATATTTTAGGGAGTTTCTAATTTATTTTTCTTCTATCTATTAGATGAATTTCTCTCTCCTATAGGTTAAAAATATTTCTCATTGTCTCCAATTTTACAATTACTAGTCTATATGCCTTCCTTTTAGGCCAATTCATACTTTCTTGAAATGATTTCATATTACATGGATTGAATTCACATTGTGGGGTTGATTGTATACCTTCCTGGACTGAATTCATATTACTTGGTTCAAAACCTACTTGTTGTGTGTATTCATTCGTCCTTTAGATTATAATTATTCTATTTGAGATAATTTTTTCACTTAGATTGAATTTCCTATTCCCTATAGGCCATATGATCATCCAATTTTATGAGTGTAGGATTATACAACTATACATAGCTAGTTGATCTACTCTCTCACTCTATTCCTTGGTATTTTGAATGTGATATCCATGATTTGATAAGGGAAAATTATTTTAGTTTCCCTTATGTAGAAGAAGTTTACTATACTCTATTTTACTTGTATGAAAAATAAACCAACTTACTAATAAAGGCGGTCAACTTGCAAAGAAATCCACTTTTATAATTCAAATGAAATTTTCCTTTAGGAGAAATAAAAACTCACAACCAATGTTGTGAATATGATCACAACACCATTGGGTTATCTTTCAGCATATTTTTCGACCCTTGTGCTTAATATACATTCATTGGCCCTAATATTAACACCCTTGTAGTTAAAGAACTCATTTCTCCTTAAAAATAATTAAAAGACACTTTGTTGGCTCACATACATTGCTTTTAATGTAGCAAGAACTATACATATGCTATTTTCCTTCAAGTATGTTTCATGCATACACTTGATTCCCATTGAAAACTTGTGTATGCCTCTAGAATGCATCTAAAAATATAAATTATGCATTTTTTGAAGAGATTTACTTGTTTCCCAAGTTACTTGTCTCCCATTTCTCATCGATAACTACTCCAACCATAATTTATTAGTGTCAATATGGCCTAAAGATGAAGGAGAAAGAAATGCATTATTATGTTGATGAAATGTTGTTAGAATCCACAAGAAACCATCCTTATTTTTTAAATGAAACTCCCTCTCAAGAAAACCTTGTTTCCTTATCCATTTCCCATCCTATCTTTCTAGAGGAAGGAGACTCCTTCTCTTTCTCCTTCTTGTTTTGCATATGGATTTTGAGGATAAATAAACCTTCAATTATATCGAAGGATGAACATATATGGTGGTTCCAAGTAGGGCTAGAAGCAAGAGGCAATTATAATCATTCCATTGTATTTTTAATTATTTAAATCAATATATTACTCACTTGCTCCCCTCTCCCAATGTAGTGTTATCAACACCTTTAATTGTGCTTAATCATAAGGGATTGGAAGGATACTAATTGTTTGTTTCTAGTTTGTTAAAGTAGGTAAGGTTTATTTCTTTCTTTATTTTTACTTGAAACTTTTCTCTTTGGGTGTAGGTAAGCAAAGTTTATTTTGGATCGGGACATTAAAACAAAGACCTTTTAGTCAAGATCTTCTTCAAACTTTAATCTTCCAAGTATGTACTCCATAATTATTTAAGTGGTTAGTTGGATGCATGCTCTTACTACTTAGGAATTGAGTCACACTTGTGTTTAAATTCCAAAATAAAATAATTTTTTTCATCATAGGGTTTGTATTTTGCATTGAGTTTTTTCACAATTAAATTTTACATTGAAGAATGAGTACTTCTATTAAAATTGTCATTTTTCTTATTAGTTGACTTCTATAAAAGTCTTTCAAAACAACTTAAATTTCAAATACATAACCCTAAGAAAATAATAGACATTAAATGGAATTCTAATTCAAAATTTACTATTTTGTATAATTATAAATACCAAAAAGTACAATAAGAGGTTGTAGAGTTAATTCTATAAGGTCACTAAAAAAACATATAGGTTGACCAGTGAGTGCTAAATTTAGTAGGTGAAAAGGACTTACTAAGAAATATCCTTTAAAAAATGAGTTAATAATTAGGTTACAATTAGGATAAGTGAAACATGCCCTCTCTTTACTATTTAATTTCTATGGATTACTCCATGTATAGGTATTTATGTTGGTATTGATTCTCTTTGGGCAATCCCTTCTCGAAGTTTCAAGTTATGATACCCTACCCATATGCATGATCCTTGTTATCATGCAAAAAGTAATAATTCATCCAAAATAATTTGGTGGATCATCTAAATTGTGCTACCCATGCTCTATTCTATTAGTCAGTACTATATCAAGCCACCTTTTAAGATCCTCAAAAAACTAATCAGTCTCATGTCTCATATGAGATGAAGATGATTTGGGTTCCTCAGTCCCATGTGTTGGTGTCCATGTTGCATGTCCCCTTGGGTTCACCAATGTAATATTTACATGTCACATAGGTTCGAATGTTGGTGCCACATAAAAATAATTCTAACCTATGTATCCTATCAACAAAAACAACCATCAAATCACTTACCATTTGGGCCCCATGCTTATGTTGGTGGAAGTGGTAGCTCTAGATCTCTTTGAAAGTTCATTCTCAAGTAAGGATAATCATCAATATGCAATGGTAGCTTGTCTCAATGTGTGAAAAAATATAGTTGTAACACTCTGTCAACCCTTCCTTCTCATCATCATCATAAATTATACCCCTAATTATGCATCTCAGGCTCTTTATATGGACCCCCATCATAGATACAGATACATTGATGGAGTGTATGAATCTTATCAAATACAAATTCACATAACACTTTACCATTTGTACAATTATCCACTATTTCCCATTTACATGAGATGTTTTGGCACTTTAGCATTGTTAATAACATATAGGACCACCCATAGTAGGTCTTGTGAATAGACTCTCCACTAGTTCCATGTTCCCTCTAAATACCTTGTGGAGAGCATGGCTAGCCAAGATGTGGATCACCACTACTGTATCAGCCCATGTCTCCAACCTCTCTATGTATGTCTACTAGATGGCCAAGTCCCTCACTCAGGAACCAGGCATACAATTTCTTCCAATGAGCTCATCTACCCACCTCCCATGAGGTATTACTAGTTACACATCTCCAACCACCCGAATGGGTGACAACCATATCAAAAAGTATAGGTCCTATATCGTAATAGGAATTTGGAATTCCTTGATCACAAATCCCTTGTATCCACATCCCAATAACTTACTATCCTCATCAAGAGTTTCTCCTGAACCCTCATTAGTGGGTTCTCAAAGGACTTTATCAACCCATATCAGGAAAGAGCACCCCTCACTACTTGGTTCCCCTAAAATTGAGTATGAAGTTCTTAAAATTCTTTTCCTCGCCATAACACTTTGAACTATGCCATTCCTCCACAAAACCATCAATTTTTCAACAATGTATACACATAACATACCATCATCTGATCATCTTAACTTGGGATATCATCAAGGTCTCAACCTCCCCACCTTAATACTTGGACCCATTGTCCTAGGTCACCAAAAAAATGTTTCCCATGAAGGTTGCATTGATAAACACAATTTAGGTCCTAATAAATGCATTTCCATCATAATAAATTCCTCGAAAAGTGTGTTGGCCCTAAAAAAATGTGCAAGGGGTCACCATAGACCAAAAAATCCCAATTTACAAAAGTAAACCATATAAATTAACAAGTAGGGTTAGGAGACCTACCTAAAAGTATCATTTCTAAATTTCACTTGTTAGTTTGTTTGATATGATCTCAATAAGGTTTAGGGCCTCCTCCTCCTCTCCAAGTTCTCCAAAATCCAATGCACAAATGACTTGGAATTGGAGGGAAATTTTCATTACAAGCTCATCCTAGATTTATTTGATGAATTTTCAACACTTTTGGAAATATATTTATGAGCCCTTAAATGGGTCTTCCTTCATTTTTTCCAATTTTATATTTTGTCCAGAAGTCGTTTTTTCCATGAGGTGTCAAATCTTTCTCTTTTCAAATTTAATTTCTTTATATTTGACTCTCTTACTTTGAAACCACCTTGTATTTGTACTTGTTGAATCATGTGTGGAATTTCGTTGTGAGTAAACAATATTTACTCATGTTTATAGGATCCCTTTCGATCCATTCCCTGTTCCATTTTGCATCTAAACAAAATCACTCTATTCATTTCATTTCCTACCATTTAGTGGATATCACCTTAAGGACCCCCACATTTTGATAGGTGTATCAACCCTTCCATTTTTTGAATTTTCCATCTATCAAGCGTTAGATCCTTCCTCATGCAGGCACTCTAACACTATCTCCCCTTTTTTATTTCATTCCCCATGTTGTTCAACAAGCACCATCCACATTTTTCATTTTCATGATGACTATTAGAATATGTAACTAGGTTCAGTCTTCATAATTATACTTGTACTTGTATCAACGTAGTTTTTATGATAAAGAAAAGAAAAGATAAAAATAAATTTTATTACTACTATTTTTATAGATAAGCATGTTCTTCATGCTTCTAGGGCTTCTAGAGTCAATAAGAATTTTTTTCATGAGTAAAAGTCCCTTTTGGGAATTTTGTAATCAAAAGAAAATATTATTTTTTAGTCTAGAAGAGTCTATTTGACCCCTAAGGCCAAGTCAGCTATGCCAATAGAAGTGAGCCTAAAGGATGCCTAATTTGACTGCATGGAAGGCCTTGAAAGGAGGATATTTCGACCTCATTTAGACACACACACTCAAAAGTTTGATCTCCAAGCAAGAGAAGAAAAATCAAGTGTGAAGGTCAAGAAGAAGAAGAGAAAGGAAAGAAAGAAGAAGGATTTTTGTTTTTGACATGTTTAGCTCACACCTGCGAAGATTATGGGGCATCCATACGAGTTGCAGGGCCAAAAAGTTTTGAAGCTATGGTTCTGAAATTATGTGAAGCCGCAAGACCGAATTTGCAATGAAGATGGGCCAAAATTCTGAAGCTCAAAAAGTTTGGAAGTTGTTGACCTTATGAACTTTGACTTGTTTGAGGAAGGTTTCTTTGGAGGGATGATTGTGTGCTTGAGGAGGTTTTTATATTGGCCTTTGGGTCTTGTATGTCTCTGTTTTAACTGATTCCATAAGAAGATAAGAATTTTTCTAGGTTTTCCCCTTGGATTGATTTTTCCCTAGCTTGGAGACTATACTTTGTGTTCCTTTTTATTCTTGTGATCTTCATGTGCTTTATGGTTTTGATAATTTCTTGATGAAGAAGATATAACAAAATAATTAAACACCAACAAATGTCACAAGAAAATATCAAGAGGAATCAAACCCTAATATGAAAACCCCTTGATTTCTCAACATGGTATCAGAGCTAAGGTGAAGGAAGGAAGGTTGAAGATCACATCATTTTTAGCTATATTGTTGGAATAAACTCTTGAAGTACTCATCTATTTTATCTAGATCCCTCTTCAATGGCATAGTAATCAATGATAAAAATTACAAAATCCTTAAGTTTACACATACATTCCTACACATATTTTGCATAGTAATCAATGATAAAAATAATCATTCCATTAACTATGATTGTATGGTTTTCAAAGTATGTTATCACAATAAATTATGTAAAATGAATTAAAAAATTACCCATACTGAATTCATAATCAAACAGAAAGAGATAGATTTGGTTATATTTTCTACCAAATGAGATACGGAGTAGCTATTTGGGTATGCACTATCTTCCTCTCAATGTTAGTTTTCTCTCTATGGATGTCACACCTATGTTACACTATAATACCACTATCATGAAGAAAAAAAATTTCGAACTCCTAAGTCACTATTTTTTTCATTGAAAGGTTCCAAGATAAATCAAGAAAGCCATTGATATGTTATTTAAACAATCAATAGATATACTAGCTTAAGCATCCACTCATATATAAAATAGATCATAGGAAAGAATTCCCTTCTCTACACTTAATTCCTTTAGAAATTATTTCCCTATTTTGTTCTTCAATGTGAGTAGAAAGGGTCTTATAACTATATTATTTTTAGATTTAGCCTACAACAATTTTATGTTTTTTGGACAACCAAATGATTCTTGGATGGCTTTGAAATAGGAAAAATATATTAAAACCTTGAGAGACTTATTCTTTTTTAAATTGTAACTATGGTCAACCTTCATAATGTATAATTTGTCATTGGTGTATTTATTTAAGCATGTTCTTCATGCTAGAGTCAAAAGAATCCATTTGAGTCAAAAGAAAAAGAAATATTATCGTGTCCCATTTGGACATCTAAAAGAAATAAAATTGAATTTTAGAAGGTATATTTATTATCCCTAAGTAGACCAAGTCATTCCTCCATGAAGACAAGTTGGCTCGGCTTAAGTGGAACCCATTCACATAACCATAAGATTATATATTTAACCTACTTGAATTCTTGAAAGGTGCAACTTGAATTTCATGTCTAAGGTTTTATATGAAGTTATAAAGAGGCTTTTCTATGAATATATGAAATTTCTTCTCTCTCTGGTTTTACGAAATCCCAAGGCATCTCATCTCTAGTTATGTGAGTTATTTCTCTAGTTATGTGAGTTCCTTAATCACCTCATCTCTGTAGCGTGTAGCATCAATGAACATGCATGTGATATATTGTGAACAAAATTTGGAAGGATGAATTGGCACTTGGGTAGTTGGTCTACAAGTTAGTTTTTCTATGACTTGGATTTCTCCCTTGTTGAAAAATATTCTATAAGGAAAATATTGGTGGGATTTCCCCTCGCTGTTGGCCTAATTTCTGATGTCTCTTGTCTCTCGTGCATTATAATTTTGTATTTCCTTAAAAATTTGAACATAAGTGTAATTGATTTATGAATAATAATTAAATAATAAGAGAACAATAATTTTCACAAGTAATTACCAGAAAATATAAATTAATTATTCAAATAAATTGCACTTTCTTTCTCAACATGGTATCAAAGTTATGGATAATAAAGAGATTGTAGATCACAACTTATTATAGCCCTCTCCCTTCATGGAATAAGTGTATCTCTAGAGGATAAATGTTTCTTGTCATCACATCCTAAAAGGAAGAATGAAACCCTGAGATACATGCCTCTATTAAGAAAAATATTGAATAAAGATATGAGTTATGTAAGAAATCATATTCATGTCTATGTTAGAATTTTAATTATCTCTATCCAAATTTTATATTTGAAGGCACAAATATTTTTTTTTTATCTATTTGAATAAAAACCTAAACTTTTCATGTAAGAAGGAATCCTTCAAGAGTCACCGTGAAGGAAATTTGATTTAGTAAGAGGTCTAGTATCTCTATGATCATAAGTCTAAGTTTCTTGAAGGGAAGTCTGCATTATGTTACACATCGAATAATGAAAATTTCAAGACCGAATCCTACTTCACCTATGGAGACAAGTGAACCATTTCTATGGAAATAGTTTGAAGTTTACTATAGAAATTGTCATCACACTAAAACTAGACCGAGAGTCTGTGGTTTCTATCAGAAGTCTGGAAAAGAATTTGAAATTTTGCGCTAAAATTATGAAGGTCTCGAATTTAATATCCATATATGTGTTTATATCCATGTCCATAAGGCATATGAACGATGTAATCTCTATGGAATAATTTGATTTAGATCTTATGGAATCCAAAGGAAATGTGTTAAGTCTGAGCTATATTACCTCTCTAAAACACAAGTTAGCTATAACCATCGCTTCCAAATTTCAGTGATATTTTTGTGAAAATTATCTTAACCTTTTTATCTTGGAAAATATTTTTATGTGGCACAAGTCTGTGTAGAATATAGACCTATGATCTAATCACGATATTGTTTTTTACACATAAAATAAGGGTGAAATATATATTGTAGAGAGCCGATTTGAGTCTCTTTGAAGTAAACAACTTGAATAAATTATTGGATTTGTTTGACTTAAGATATAACTTACAATAAAGTTGAAGTGTGGAATATATGTCAAAATAACAGTAATTCTTTTGAATCCCAAATGTGACTTGGTTCGTATAGGATCATGGTCAGATATGAAGGAATTTTTTCTTTGATAAGTTGGTATGGAAAAGAGAACTAACATTGAAATATGTGACCCATGATCTTGATAATTAATGAAAAGAGGTTGAATTCCTCTTTAGGGTAAAATATCAAAGCTATAGTACCATGATGAAATACAATAATTATTAGAAGGCAGGTTGCTTGGCTTGATGAATTCAAGGTTAACTATTGATTAATTGATGACATAAAAAATCTAGGGTCTTGGCATTTGGGCACCTGCAGATTGGGATTTTAGTGTTTACAAAACCCCAACAAGTTGAGAAGAGGTTGAAAGGAATTTTGTTTGATATATTAAGTTATAATAAACTGTATTGGTCTATGAACTCTAGAAAATTTTTGAACAAGAAATATCTAGGGTTTGTACCCTAGGAATGATAGTCTCCACTACAAATAAGAAAACCTAAATTTTGCAAGAATGATATGGAATCACGTTGATGTTGAGGACAAATATAATGAAGTTGCAAGATAAATGAAAGAAATCCAAAAGTAAGAGGGAGTTGATTTTTTTCAAAAGATAAGTATTATATATATATATTCTCTCTTTTATTACTACTATTGTCTTTACATTTGGATAATCTCTTGTCTATGTACTTTTCTTAATTATATTTATTCTTCCATGGCCTCCTAGTAACAATTGCAGGTTGATGACAAGGGCTTCCTAGGCCTTGTAAATAGAGGTAAATGGGAGAATGTAGCAAAGAAAAATGGATTTCCATAATTATAAAAGACTGGAATGCAAGAGAAAATACTGAAGTATCCCTTAATTTTATCTAAGAAGAGTCAAGATTTATCATGCACTATATGACAACATGGAAGCAAAATTTAAGAAAGTTCTCCCAGTAAAATAAAGAGTTTCATGATATAATATTTTCCTCAGTTGGAAGGGTTACCCCAGATTCTTGAAGAAAATGAAAAAGGAGTCTCATGATTAAATAAGAACTCATACTTCAAGATCAAATTAATCATTTCAGAAGGACTCATGAGTTAGAGGAAAATTTATTTCCTTTAGAGGGATTTGGAAGTAGAATTTGGAATACAGGATCTTGAATTGATACAAAACTACTTGGGACCTGGAGTTTGGAAACAACTGGTGAAATATTTCTTGATCAAAGGAAGCATGTGATTAAGATCCTCTAAAAGTTTGGAATGATGAATTTTTACATCGATTGATATCACAATATTGATGATGAAAAAATATACTACTGGGATATGGTATAGTTTCTTGGAAGATCATGAAGTAAGATTATGTTGCACTAAGCACTATGGAGGCAGAATATATGGTAGGTTGTAAAATTAGTTGTGAACCAATTTGGCTCCATAATATGTTTGTTTGATGGACTGTCTTATGGCATTTTGGATTCAAAAATGATACTTTGTAATGATTAAAGTAGTATGAGTATTGTCAGAGAACCTAATTTTCAAGAAAGGTCAAAGCATATTATGATTTGAGATATGGTGCAGATGGGAGCCAAGAAAATACAATATATCTCCATGGATGAACAAGTAATATATGTAAGAGAAGCTTCATTACTTCCAATAAAAGCTTGATCTTGTGCATAACTCCTCCCATATTGAGAGGAAGCGAGTATGGACACCTATTTTTTCATTGTGTCATGTACTATGACTGATTAGGATTAACACCCTAGGTCGATTACATGGACTAAGATAGTGGGAATGGTATATTGGATAAGCATCATGGAATGACATTCTTGTGTCATGTGTTATGACCTATTAGGATTAAAACCCTAATTCAAGTACATTGACTTGGTTTAAGAATGGTCCATTGGACCAACATTTCCTTGTGTCAAGTATGATGCCAACAAATTAGGAAATGGTCGTGTGGAGGACATATTCTCAGAAACCTAGGTGGATTATTTGCCTCAGAGAGGCGGTTGTGTGGTGTCTTGGCAAATGCATGCTAGCATTGTGCTCTGATCTAGTGGAAAGATACAACTTACTTGTTAAGGCCTTGGTAACTTGACAATACTAGTCATGATGATGTTTATAACGATGCTTATCAATTTGGATCCTTTCCTATAGAAGTATTTGACTTGAGAATATCCCAATGATTCATTACAAATACCTCCCTAGTTAAGAGGGAGTGTTGTAATTGTAACTATGCTTCGAATTCATAATCTATCATTTTTCATTGATATATTTATTTAAGCATATTCTTCATGCTAGAGTCAAAAGAATTCATTTGATCCAAAATAAAAAGAGTTATTATCATGTCCCATTTGGACAACTAAAAGAAAGAAAATTGAGTTTTAAAAGGCATATTTCATATCCTTAAATAGAGCAAGTCATCCCTCCATGAAGAAAATTCAGCTCAACTTAAATGGTGCCCCTTCACATGGACATGAGACTGTATATTTAACCTACTCACATTCATCAAAGGACCAGTTTGAATTGTCATATTTGAGGCTTTTATATGAAGTTTTCAAGAGGCTTTTATATGGATATACAAAGTTCCTTCTCTCTCTAGTTATGTGAATTCCCAAGGAATATCATCTTTGGTTATGCGAGTTCTTTCTCTGGTTATAGGAGTTCTTGGAGCACCTCATCTTTGTGGCATGTAGCATCGAAGGACATACATGTGACAACATCTGAACAAATATTTGGAGGGTTGACTTGACACTTGGGTAATTAGTCTACTGATCATTTTGTGTATGACATGGATTTCTCTCTTGTTGACTGATACAGGTGGATATCGGTTGCCACCCGCCTATTCCACTTGGACCCCCACTATTGTTTCTTTAATTTTTTCAGTTTCCTTAATCGTAGCACAATTTACTATTTTTGGTAGTTTTTCAGGTCCTGAACTTCGAGAGCCGTTTTGAGGCCCTAAACAACACTTTTTGGGCATCAAACCTTCAATGAATATGAGTTTGTTTCAATATTAATATTCATTATATGAATTTTTATTCCTCGAATAGATATTTCTAATGAAGTATCATGTGCGTCAAACGGAGATAGTATGCCAAAGTTATAACCCCGGAAATTGATGTACCAATTTACCCCGACAGGGCCCATATTCTGGAGTTTCAATGCCTAGGGTGAGGTTTTTGGATTTTTAGGGTTTTCCATTGTTTCTCAATAATATATAGGCCTTCGAGCCTCATTGTATCACATATTTTAAAGGCTTGTAATCGCCACATCTCTTCACAGAGATAAGATACCAACGCCCTGGCTATTTTATTTCCATTATGTCTGTAAACAAATTTCAGTTGTTCGATACTAATGAAATGAAGTGTTATTTCTACTGAATCTTTGTATTCATGGTTATATGTGTATTCGGTTGTGTTCCTGCATAAATTCAAATCAATGGTATCAGAGTGGCCTGCTCTTCCTCGATCCTTCTTTGCATGTCCCCAACGAGGTCGGGGTATATAAGGAGTTAGGGCTCGATCTGGTTGAACCTTTGCAAGATCAACCTCGCAAACCACAATGGACACCCATGGGGATGAAAATAAAGACGAGGGAGCAAGGGATCATATAAAAATATTTCTTGAGGAGGCCCTTGGAAAACAAAGGAATGTGATGATGGATAAATTCACCCTGATCCTTCAACGACTGCCCACTGGCGGTGCATCTACATCCAACAACCACTCTAGAGGAAAAACCCCTTTTAAGGTACAAGTAAACTTTGAAATTCCCTATTTGATGGCCAAATATATGAAGACATCATAGATATATGGTTGAATCTATTAGAAGGATATTTCACGGCTCATGACTTTTCCAACCGGGAGAAGATTATTTTTTCACTGCTCAAAGTCGCCCCCCATGTCAAGGACTAGTCAGAAACCTACTGTGAGAAAAAGGATGAGGGGGGACCCTCTCTGTTCTTGGTCGTACCAAATTGGAATTATTTCCCAGATGCCATCAAAGAACAATATTATCCCGTGGGGAGCTATGAGGAAAAGTACATACAATGGACTACACTGCAACAACAAAGGGGTCAAGATGTGCATGAGCTCACGAATCTGTTCCATACCCTGCAGTAAAAGTTGGGTATCAAATATTTAGAGAAAAAATTGTTGTTTAAGTACCACAGTTGTCTGTTGGGGTTCCCATGTTTTGGCTAGATTGGCAAGACCAAAAGATGAGACAACATCAGAACCACTTTCAGACCTCAGGATCTAGCCCTCCTGGGTCTAGAGAGGGATCTCTCTGATAGAACAAAGAATGATATATCTTTGAAGCCCAAAATGAGATGTCAGGCTAGGTATGAAGCACAAAGGGGACTTTAAAATGATTTGGTTGGCTAGTTGCTGGGTTGGTCATGAGATCATAGACTGAGAAAGTAATGGGAGAAAAGGAACAAAGCAACAGGATGTTTCAGAAAAGAGGATAGGTCAAGAAAGTTCCATCCATTGGGCTATGGAGTCATGAAAGGGAATTACTTACAACAACTAGCTCAGGTTTTCAGAGGGCAAGCCATCTACACTAAAGGATCGTTTTAGATAGATGGTGGGATGGAACATTAAGGATTGAAAGTGAGAGAAGGAAAGCAACCCAATTTCTGTCTATAGATCAGGTCAGAGGTCATTTAACTCCAGACCTGCTTGGACATACTCATAGGCAACTTTCAACGGAAGGACAAAGGGGTAGCTTATAGATCGGACCAGAGGTCATCTAACTCCAAGTTAGCTTTAGCATGCTCTAAGGAAAAATAGAGATAAGTTTAACAGAAGAGATCTTAGAAAGGTCAGCTGGTCGCACAAGGACCCTAGTGGACAGGGCTAACTCTAATCCCCAGTGTTCCCAAATCTTCCAGCTTAAACCCAACAAGAACAACTAAAGATAGATTTCATTAATTCATACATCAGCTAGCAGGTAATGGCATCCACTACACTGGTTAAATTAACTGAAATCAACCCTTATATGACACATTTTAGCAGAAAAGCATTAAAGGCAAGTAGAGAAAATACACAGGGTACCTAACAAGGGTAAATCTTATGCCATATTTCTGATGCGAGCCAGCAGAAAATGAAACAGTATGAAAATGTAATAAACAATGTTAGAAAAACATCACCAATAGTAATAGACCAAGATCCTGTGAAATTTGCTTGATTAATTGATGCAAAACCAGTCACATACCCTGAGCTCAATAGCTAATACAGTCCAAAATTCTCCTCCCAGCCTACTACAATACAAACTACTCAGCTACTTTCTCCCAAACTGTTCTAACAATCAAAGCTGAATCCCTTTAACTACAACGACAGCAGCCAAACAACCACCATTACAATATGTTCTCAAGGATTTTTATAGGAGAAAATAATAGCAGGAGTAGATGTAAACTTAAATGCAGCATTAAAATCTGAAGCAGCAGGAGGGCCGAGGCCCCATCTACCTTTAAATTATGGGCAATTATCTCTAGTACTCATTGGATGATGGAGTGGTCTTCGTCAGGTTTCCATTTACTTCCAAGTATGTCTATGATGTACTTGCTGCAGTGTTCTGGTGAATTGCAAAAAAGGTAGAATAATGATGCTAGGGTCTGCCATACTGCATGACTAATGCGCTGGTAGCATAGGACCGTTGTCAGAGCTGGAAAATCTCTCTAGAACACGGCATAGGATGAGAACTGTATGGGCACATCGTCCTTTCTTGGGTAGGAACATTCTGCTGATGGTGACACTGATACACATTAATTTCTACACGTTGTACCCTCTGTGTGATATGATGTCTTCAATCTGGTACCTTCACCTTCTAATAATTGGATTAAGGCTCAAAATCTGCAATTACAGGCCGTAAACGTTCAGCTTATGCACTGATACTCTTTGTCGCTTCCACAAATGCCTCTAACTGTGAAATTTGTGCTTTAAATGGTTCTAGAAGGTTTGACAGAGTTTTTAGCTTCGTTCTTTGGATGCACATCTTGTCATGGCTCCTTCCCAGGTTTTTTTCATAATTTCGGCCTCTGCACATGGCCTTTACTGTGTTCTGTGCCATAATAATAGTGTGTATGGACCATGGCGGGTTTTACCACCTGATAAACCTGTAAAACACGAAAACGATTATGAAAACAGTTATGGGGAGGGGGGTTATGGATGAATGTGACAATGGCAGCGTGGTGTCGACAAGTATAATGACTGCAGAGGCTACTATGGGGGAAAACATGGCACAACGGAATACACATGGGAAAATGTCGAGGCAGACGTTTTAACGCAAAAACATTGAACTTTGACCTTGGAAGGAATATATATAACAGGGGCGGGCGAATGTACAGTGGAGACATGTGGACTGGTGACGTGGCAGGACCGGGAGATGGTGGGATAGTCAATAGCGGGGGGAATCAAATCTGGACCGTCTGATCTTAGGAGGAGATCGACGGCTGAGGACGCGTCGAAGCCCGATGGATGGTGGGCCAGGGGTACGAATGCCTCAGATTATTGCGTGCGCAGCTTCATGGAGCGATCACCATTGGATTTCCCACCCCAAATCAGATGATGCATGGCGATACCGCTCCGTTTCCACGAACGAACTTTAATGTGTGATGGGAGGGTGGTTTTCCATCCGTACCGGTGCCACGCGTCAGATGATGTATGGAATCGCTCCAAAAATGAAAATACCGTCTGACCTCCAAACGCGGTGCGATGGAGACCGGCGGTTTTGAACAGTGCTCAGGCGCGGGGACCATAGGCGGACGGGAGAATATGGACCGTCAGATCACCACTCAAATGGACGGTAGATCTTTGATCAGGTGGTGAACGGGTCGAACGATGGTTGCTGCGGGGGCGGCACTCGCCATCCACTCTGTTTAGATCAACGGTTGAAAACGCGCCAGATGAGCATATGAGATAAGCGCTTCCTGCCCTGGTGCCTGGTCATGGCGCTGGGTCACGTGGAGTAAAAAAAAAATAGGGGTTCGGCCGAAAGGGGCTAGGACCCATATGTATGGGAAACATGGTTTTCTAGCCCATTTTTAATGCATTTTGAGGGTAGGAAAAGGCAACGATAGAGGGAATAAGGGTTTATTAAACTAAACCAAGGGTGTATGCATGGTTTAAGAGGGGCATGGGAATGATTTAGAAGGTTTAGGGGGGAATTTGGGGGTAAGAAAGGGGGAATTTTACAAAGGGAAAAAGGGATGAAATGAAGACTTTCTACAGGGGTACAAGGGGCAAATGAAGGCCTTTAGGAACACAATTTGTCACAATCAGAGAGGCTTTTTGGATGGATACAGCAGTGGGGGATTTTTTCAAAGGAAAAAATCACCAAGATACTTCAAGGATGATGTGTTTCAGAGGAAATGCATTCCTTGAAGGCTCAGAAACATTTTAGCCCCCTGTTTGCTTGTCAAAAATTTATAGGGGGATAACAGTGGCTCCACATGGGGATGGCTTCTTCTTGAAGGATTCAAGAATCCAGGGAATGATCTTTAGTGTAGGCTAGAAGCCTGCTGCTTGGCACATCCCTCCCTTTCTTTAGATCAGCTGCCACAAATCATGAAGACATTACATCAGAAGTAACATTCTCCCAAACAACTACCTACCCACACTATAGTCCTAACATTTTCTCTTCTAGGGTGCATTTGGACTAGCATACCCTTTGCATTATTTATTTTTTGCAAGCAAGAAAATAAACCTATTCTACTCCTACCCTTATTACTCCATGAGACTAGATTAAATTGTTGGTCTCATAGTTTCTCTACCTACACTGCTATCTGTTAGGATTAGGCTATCTAGCAGATTTCTTCTCTACATTCTAAGACGGAAATTGAAAACATTCAAGCCAGGATTAGACTGTCTGACTTGCTGGACTGTGCATAAATTAAAAAAAATAACTACATGCTCACAGACTGAGCTTTATTGAGCTTTTCCTACCTACCCTACTCTAACTGCAAATCTTTGATGTTCTAGGTGATACAAAAATGCCAATGCAGCTAGTCAAGCAATAACAAAAAGGGGAAGAAGAACTGATTGCTCATCAGAGACAACCGTAGGATGCTCTGCATGTGGATCTTCAAAACTGAGGCCACCAGTCGTGGTGACCACTTCTGATGTAACTGGCTCTTGCAAAGGATCAATGCTTGAGGCAATGAGCCAATCAGGGCCTCCATGTATTCTGCCACAGAATCAATCAGAAAATGATATTGACTTTCTTCTTTAAGGCCCGCCATGGCTGGTAGGCTATCTGTATCCCGGGCAGCTTCAATCACTACATCTGCAGTGAGGCCTTCATAATCACACCCCTCCTCTTCCTGGTTTTGGAGTATTTGGAAAAAGAGCATAAACCAGGAAAACCTCTTCTTCCTCTGGATCAAGACAAAGATGTCTGTGGGAAAGAAGATCTCACTCCTCTTCACTGCAGCCTGAGCTAGAGGGCTTATCATATTCAACAGTGTTGTCCTCTAGTACCGCAGGCCGGTTCTGCTGCAACGGACTGAACTCTGTGAAAAAATAAATATATTCTCGAGCGGGGGTTGTTTTGATTACCTCAACCCCTTTGGGAGAAGGCCCCAGATATTCATTCTGCTCAAGATTTCCTTCATCTCTTTCCTCTTTGTCCTCTGCGCTGAAGAGCTGTTGGCTTTCATCCTTTTGGCAGGTATAACTGATGTTTGGATATAAAACAGAGAGAAGATTCAATGAATCTTCGTCCGCTATCATGCTTTCAACACTTTCTTCATCAGTATTATAGATGGCCTGCATTGGCTCATCCCTTTCTTGACGTTGATGGTCATGATATTCCTTCCTTGAATCTACTAATGATGGCTCTGCAAGCTCAGTTTCTCTTTGGAGAAAATCATCATCAAACAAATCATCATTAGATAAATCATAATTATAAGCAACGTCACCCATCAAATATTCAGGACTCTCAGCAAGCCTTTCTTCAAAACAGTCTGCAAGTTCATTTTCTGATTCAAACTCTTGTTCATCGTATATGCTTGGCATGCTGCTTACATCTTGTAGTGATCCAGCGTGTCTTTCTTGAGGACAAGGAACAGGTCTTTTCCAATCATCTTTTCTGGTTTCAGCCTCATATTTTTCCTCTTCTGTGTTCAGCAGGGTATTGGCAATCTCTATCAATATTTCCAGCTTGTTTTCTAAAGAGATCTTCCTTATTTTCTCTGCCCGGCCTTTCTTTGCTGCTTTTAATCTTTCCTCCCTACACTTTATGTTGTATTCGACAGTAATTGCTACCTCTTTCATTTTCTCCAAACTCGAAGGTTCTCTTTCTCTTACATGGAATTCCACCTCCAGGTCAAAAGAACTCGGATAGTGCAATAGGGCCCATCCTAGAGGTGGTTTTATATCTGAAGGTATTGCATGATATACCTTATTGAACCTGGCTAAAAATTATTGTACTGTCTCTCTTGGCTGCCTTTTCAAGTTTTGATACTATTATAGGATGAGGAGAGCATTCTTTAGGGCTTCCCACCTATCAAGGAAAACTTGAGAAAATTGATGAAAGCTGAAAATACTTTCCACTGGAAGGCCTTTGAACCAACTTTTAACATTCCCTTGTAAATACAAGGCAAACATTCTAATGCACACATCATCTTCTTCTATTTCATACAATTCAAGTAAATCCTCAAGGTTTTGAAAATGTTCTTCAGCAGTGGCCCCTTTGTTTTCTCCATCAAAAAGAGGCAGCTGGTTTATAAGTTCTGAAGGAAGGGGTTGGAAAATAAGAGGTAGAACCAGAGGCTTATATCTTTCTATGACCTTTGTAGGTGTAGGTGGTATAACAATGGGCTCATGGCTACTTGAAGCTTCTTCAGGAGTGGGAGGTACATCATGAGACTCTTGTTCCACCAGGTTCTTCACAGGAGTATAGGTTTTCTCATGGTCTGAAGATTGAGGCTTGAGATCTTTCTCATATTCAGTGTGGGTCTCATATTTTTACATTTGATCAGGCTTAAAGTAGGACAAAACATATTGGTAGACAAAAACAATGAATTCTTTAAACCAAATCCAAACCATGTGTTCTACCCTTCTATGAGGTTTGGCCATATTTCAGGTTCTTCCTCCAGTGGAGTATTTGAGAGTTATGGAGCGTGGAGTCGCCAGGTGGATGTATATGAATGTTTGAAGCAGGATGCTTTCCACCATCAGCAATTGACTGCCAATATAACCAGATATTTTGGGTCTTTTGAGTGCCTAAGAATGTTTAAGGTGAAATGCACTCAGTCCCCAGTGGAGTCGCCATTATGTTGGGGTTCCCATGTTTTGGCCAGATTTGCAAGACCAAAAGATGAGACAACATCAGAACCACTTTTAGACCTCAGGATCTAGCCCTCCTGGGTCCAGAGAGGGATCTCTCTAATAGAAAAAAAAATGATATGTCTTTGAAGCTCAAAATGAGATGTTAGGCTAGGTATGAAGCACAAAGGGGGGTTTAAAATGATTTGGTTGGCTGGTTGCTGGGTTGGTCATGAGATCATAGACTGAGAAAGTAATGGGAGAAAAGGAACAAAGTAGCAGGATGTTTCAGCAATGAGGATAGGTCAAGAAAGTGCCATCCATTGGGCTATGGAGTCATGAAAGGGAATTACTTGCAACAACTAGCTCAGGCTTTCAGAGGGCAAGTCATCTACACTAAAGGATATTTTTAGATAGATGGTGGGATGGAACATTAAGGATTGAAAGTGAGAGAAGGAAAGAAACCCAATTTCTCTCTATATATCAGGTCAGAGCTCATTTAACTCCAGACCTACTTGGACATACTCATAGGAAACTTTCAATGAAAGGACAAAGGGGCAAGTTATAGATCGGACCAGAGGTCATCTAACTCCAGGTCAACTTTAGCATGCTCCAAGGAAAAACAGAGATAAGTTTAACAAAAGAGATCTTAGAAAGGCCAGTTGGTCGCACAAGGATCCTAGTGGATAGGGATAACTCTAATCCCCATTGTTCCCAAATCTTCCAGCTTAAACCCAACAAGAACAACTAAAGATAGATTTCATTAATTCATACATCAACTAGCAGGCAATGACATCCACTACACTGGTTAAATTAATTGAAATCAACCCTTAGATGACACATTTTAGCAGAAAAAAAATTAAAGGCAAGGAGAGAAGAGACATAGGGTACCTAACAAGGGTAAATCTTATGCCATATTTCGGATGCGAGCCAGCAAAAAATGAAACAGTATGAAAATGTAATAAGTAGTGTTAGAAAAACATCACCAATAGTAATAGACCAAGATCCTGTGAAATTTGCTTGATTAATTGATGCAAAACCAGTCACATACCCTGAGCTCAATAGCTAATACAGTCCAAACTTCTCCTCCCAGCCTACTACAATACAAACTACTCAGCTACTTTCTCCCAAACTGTTCTAACAGTCAAAGCTGAATCCCTTTAACTACAACGGCAGCAGCCGAACAACCACCATTACAATATGTTCTCAAGGATTTTTATAGGAGAAAATAATAGCAGGAGTAGATGTAAAATTAAATGCAGCATTAAACTCTGAAGCAGTAGGAAGGCCAAGGCCCCATCTCCCTTTAAATTCTGGGTAATTATCTCTGGTACTCGTTGGATGATGGAGTGGTCTTCGTCAGGTTTCCATTTACTTCCAGGTATGTCTATGATGTACTTGCTGCAGTGTTCTGGTGAATTGCACAAAAGGCAGAATAATGATGCTAGGGTTACCATACTGCATGACTAATGCGCTGGTAGCATAGGACCATTGTCAGGGCTAGAAAATCTCTCTAGAACACGGCATAGGATGAGAACTGTATGGGCACATCGTCCTTTCTTGGGTAGGAACATTCTGCTGATGGTGAAACTGATACACATTAATTTCTACACATTGTACCCTCTGTGTGATATGATGTCTTCAATCTGGTACCTTCACCTTCTAATAATTGGATTAAGGCTCAAAATATGCAATTACAGGCCTTAAACGCTCAACTTATGCACTGATACTCTTTGCCACTTCCACAATTGCCTCTGACTGTGAAATCTGTGCTTTAAATGGTTCTGGAAGGTTTGACAGAGTTTTTAGCTTTGTTCGTTGGAAGCACATCCTGTCATGGCTCCTTCCAAGGGTTTTTTCATAATTTCGGCCTCTACACACAGCTTTTCTTGTGTTTTGTGCCATAATAATAGTGCGTATGGACCATGGCGGGTTATACCACCTGATAAACCTGTAAAACACAAAAATGATTATGAAAACAGTTATGGGGAGGGGGGGTATGGATGAATGTGACAATGGTAGCGTGGTGTGGACGAGGATGATGACTGCAGAGGCTACTGTGGGGGAAAACATGGCACAACGGAAAACACATGGGAAAACGTCGAGGCAGATGTTTTAACGTAAAAACATTGAACTTTGACCTTGGAAGGAATATATATAACGGGGGCGGGCGAATGTACGGTGGAGACACGTGGAGTGGTGATGTGGCAGGACCAGGAAATGGCGGGACAGTCAACAGCGAGGGGAATCAAATCTGGACCGTCTGATCTTAGGAGGAGATCGACGGTTGAGGATGCGTCGGAGGGCGATGGACGGTGGGCCAGGGGCACGAATGCCTCGGATTATCTTGTGCGCAGCTTCGTGGAGTGATCGCCATTGGATTTCCCACCCCAGATCGGATGACGCATGGCGATATCGCTCTGTGTCCACAGACGAACTTTAATGTGCGATGGGAGGGTGGTTTTCTAGCCGTACTGGTGCCATGTGTCGGATGATGTATGGAATCGCTCCAAAAATGAAAATACCGTCTGACCTCCAAACGCAGTGTGATGGAGACCGACGGTTTTGAACGGCACTCGGGCACGGGGACCACAGGCGGACGGGAGAATATGGACCGTTGGATCATCGCTCAAATGTACGGTAGATCTTTGATCGAGCAGTGAACGGGTCGAACGATGGTTGCTGTGGGGGCGGCGCTCGCTGTCCACTCTGTTTAGATCAACGGTTGAAAACGTGCCTGATGAACATATGAGATAAGCGCTTCCTGCCCTGGCGCCTGGTCATGGCGCTGGGTCACGTGGAGGCAAAAAAAAACAGGGGTTCAGTCGAAAGGGGCTAGGACCCATATGTATGGGAAACATGGTTTTCTAGCCCATTTTTAATGCATTTTGAGGGTAGGAAAAGGCAACGATAGAGGGAATAAGGGTTTATTAAACTAAACCAAGGGTGTATGCGTGGTTTAGGAGGGGCATGGGAATGATTTATAAGGTTCAGGGGGGAATTTGGGGGTAAGAAAGGGGGACTTTGACAAAGGGAAAAAGGGATGAAATGAAGAATTTCTGCAGGGGTACAAGGGGCAAATGAAGGCCTTTAGGAACACAATTTGTCACAATCAGAGAGGCTTTTTGGATGGATACAACAGTGGGGGATTTTTTCAAAGGAAAAAAGCACCAGGAGTCTTCAAGGATGATGTGTTTCAGAGGAAATGCATTCCTTGAAGGCTCAGAAACATTTTAGCCCCCTGTTTGCTTGTCAAAAATTTATAGGGGGCTAACATTGTCTACACAGATACATTTAGGAGGAAATGGAGTTCCTCGACATCTCCTCGCTTGTTACGACATGCCAGTATGCTTCCAAGATTGAGAAAAAATGAAAACATAAGAAGCGAGACTTTGGATCTGTGAATCAAAAGCAAGTAAAAGGTTCTCCCAAACTACAGAACAGAGGAAAAATCCAAGGCGTGGCATCCCAAGAAAACCTACAAAATCTGCAAGAAAATAATAGCACCATGAAGCCGAAGGACACGAGAAACTGGTGTCAGTTCCATAAGAGCTCCACTCACAACACAAGTGAGTGTCGGGCCAAGCAGTCACTTGTGGCCGAGATGAAGGCTTTTGAATCAAATGCATGTTCTGCCATTGAATCAAGATCCAAGAAAGGGGAATGACAGAGGTAAGTAGGTTATCTGTGTGGAGCCCAACACCACCATTACCACCATGAAAATCCAAAAGGAAGAACCAAAAGATCCAGAGGAGAAGGATGAGCATCTCTTCCACTCCCAGATTTGGGTAAAGGGTTCCCCGCTATAGTTAATTTTCAACAGTGGGATCCAAAAGAATCTCATTTTAGCAGAGGTTGTGAAGTGATTGGGCTTGCTGACCAGAGCACACCCATCGTTGTACACCATCAGGTGGATTCACAAAGGACGAGATCTCAGCGTCAACTAACAGTGTCGCCTTCCCTACAGCATCAAGCCCTTCACTAATGAATTATTATGTGACATTTCTCCTCTTGATGTTTGTGATGTATTATTAGGCCAACCATACTTGTGGAAGTGACATGTTGTTTACGAGTCCTAGCCTCGCATTGTTATTGTTACTTTGGGAAATAAGTTGTAAAAGATACCAGAGGTACCACCGCCTGCCGCTATCTCTTTGGTTACTGCAAAACAATGCAATAAGCTCATTTCCAAAACCGGGAATTTTTTTTTTCTGATGATCCGCCCCCAGGGCAAGAAGAATACTATGGCCACGACCTCTAGACATGGCTCCTCCGCACGACAACAAAAAATGGACAAGGTCATGGAGGAGTACCTGGACATCTTCACCTCACCCGCAGGGGTGCCTCTGTACTGTCAGGTCAAGCACCCCATCGATCTGAATTCAGGTGCATCGCTACCCATTGGAACGATATATCTGTGCTCTGTTCTGGAGAACGATGAAATCAAGAGGCAGATTCAGGAGCTGCTATAGAAAGGTCACATCCGGCCAAGTTCATCACACTGTGGGAGCCTGATCATGTTGGTGTAGAAGAAGGATGGGACTTGGAGACTCTGTATTGACTATCGAGCACTAAACAAGATCACTATCCAGAATAAGTACCTGATCCCATGGATTGATAACCTTCTAGACCAAGTCAAAGGGGCAAAATATTTCAGCAAGATCAACTTGAAGTCTGGGTATCACTAGGTACCAATCAAACCGTCCGATGTGTGGAAGATTGCCTTCAAAGCTAAGGAGGGCCTTTTCAAATGGATGGCCATGCCTTTCAGGTTGACTAATGCTCCTGCAATCTTCATGAGGCTGATGGTCAACATCTTGCGGCCATTCACCAACTCATTTGTAGTAGTGTACTTAGATAACATCTTGATCTTCAGCCAAAATTAGGAATAACACCTCCACCACATCCGACAAGTCCTCCAAACATTGTGGAAACACAATTTGTGTGCCAATTTGGAGAAGTGCACTTTTGGCATGATCCAGGTTCAGTATCTGGGATACATTATTGATGAGCGAGGGTGCATATGGATCCAACGAAGATCCAAGTCATTTGGGATTTTCCAACCCCAACCATTCTAACATAGATTCGAAGCTTTCTGGGTCTTTCTAATTTATACTACAGGTTTGTATTAGGATTCTCTCATATCACTTGGCCCTTGAGTCAAGCCACTAAGGGGTGAATGAAAGAAAAATTATTTGGTTGGAATCTCAATAGAAGGCGTTCGTAGAATTGAAACATCACCTTTTTTGTGCCCCAGTGCTTACATTACCAGACTTGCAACAACCATTTGAGATCGAGATAGATGCCTCTCACTATGCTATTGGGGCAGTTCTTACTTAACAAGGGCATCCAGTGGCATATAATAGCGAGACACTATCCGACACAGTCTGAAATTATCCCACTTATGGCAAAGAGATGTATTCCATTGTGCAGGATTGCCGACAATGGAAGAATTACATTTTGGGGAAGTAAATGATCATCCACACAGACCACCGACCCCTACAGTTCATATAGACACAAGGGAAGTTGCAGAATGATTACCATTGGAATTGGTCCACATATCTGCAACAGTTTCATTTGAACATCAAGTACAAGAATGACACCACCAATAATGTTGTATACTACCTCAGCCAACCACCGATCATGGAAATAACCAACGTTCTCAACTCTTGTGGGAATGGGACTTCTGATTGGTTGCTTCTCTACAAGAGTGATCCAGAATTCAGACACACATACAAGATGCTCTTGGAGGATAACTGAGTTCCAAATTTTCACCTCCAAGATGCACTGTTATGTCACCTGGGACACCTTTGAGTTCCTTCAAGCGAGCGTGCCAAGATGATTTGGGAAGCGCACTACAGTTGGGTCGTTGAGAATTCCAGGGTCGAGAAAATAGTGGCAGTACTACAGAAGTATTTGTATTGGCCAAACCTTTGATAGGATGTCGAGAAGTACATCATATCCTGCACTATTTGCACCATTTCCAAAATGACCATCAAGAATCAAGGCCTCTGTACTCCTCTGCCTACCTCTAGTCAACCATGGGAATCCATCTCCATGGATTACATGTTGGGCCTTCCTTCTACTAAGCATGGCAATGACTGTGTTTTCGTGGTCGTTGAAATATTCTCGAAGATGACCATTATGGCGGTCTGTAAGAAGAATATCACAATAGAAGCCACTGCTAAACTCTTTTTTGAATGAGTGTGAGTACACTTTGAGATTCCATAGTATATCGTCTCAGATCGAGACAGCAGGTTCCTCAGTACATTTTGGTCCAGCCGCTGGTCAATGGTGGACACCAAGCTCGCCAAGTCCACAGCTTTCCATTTCCAAACTGATGGCCAGAGAGAGGTCGTTAATAGGATGATCGTACACATTCTGCGCATGTACAACTCAAAGCATCCACGCACAAGGGATGAGAGCCTTCCCTATGTAAAATATAACTATAACCGGGCCCTCCACAACTCAACCGACCACATCCCCTTTCAGGTGGGCTAGGGATTCCAACCACTATGTCCCATTGACATAGCCATGCCATTTTCATCTACTCAGGTTGATTCGGCTCATGTCCAGTCTGAAGTTTCCAAGGTGAACAACTTCATTGATCACATTCAGCACATTCACCAACAGGTTCATGAAATATTGGATAGATCCAATGCTAATTACAAGAAGCAGCATGATCAAAATTGGGTGCAATAAAACTTCTAGGTGGGTGACAAAGTGTGCCTACATTTGCAGAAGAAGTGCCTCATTGGACCCCACTGCAAGCTTCGCCCTCTCCAATATGGGTCATACACCATCACCAAGGCTATAGGGGACCATGCCTTCAAGCTAAGTATTCCACCATTCCTTGGTTTGCACCCAGTGTTCAATGTCGACTTCCTTCAACCCTACTTTATACCTCTACTAGAAACATCTGACATGGTAGAACAACTCACACCATCAGAGTTAAACCCAGGCTACATAGAACAAGCCACAACTGATCGGATTAGGGACACATAGATCAAGAACACCAACCAGTAAAGGATCCAGCTATATCGAGCTATCAAAGCACGCCAATTCCTTCACCAGGGAAAGTGG
Source organism: Pinus albicaulis (assembly GCA_034641835.2). Classification (NCBI taxonomy): domain Eukaryota; kingdom Viridiplantae; phylum Streptophyta; class Pinopsida; order Pinales; family Pinaceae; genus Pinus; species Pinus albicaulis. The sequence goes on along the minus strand of CM076569.1, from coordinate 91,669,827 downwards.
CTCACCAAGGACAAAGTTTAGCAGAAGTTTCCTCATCTCATGGAGGAACTCAACGCAATGAGGACCATTGCTTCCTAAGTGGGGAGGAATGATCGAGGTGGATATTGGTGGCCACTTGCCTATTCCACTTGGACCCCCACCATTGTTTCTTTCATTTTTTCAGTTTCCTTAATTGTAGCACAATTTACTATTTCTGGTAGTTTTTCGGTTCCTGAACTTCAGATCCATTTTGAGGCCCTAAACGACGTTTTTTGGGCATCAAACCTCCGGCTAAAATGAGTCCATTCCAAACTTGATATGAGTTTTTTCCAAACTTGATATTCGCTACCACCAGTTGTATTCCTCAGATAGATCTTTCTAACAATGTATCATGTGTGTCAAATGAAGATAATATGCCAAAGTTACGACCCTGGGAAATTGATGCACCAATTTACCCTGACGGGGCTATTCCGGCTTTTCATCTCCTAGGGTTAGGATTTTGGATGTTTAGGGTTTTCCATTGTTTCTCAATAATATATAGGCCTTTGAGCCTCATTATAACATAGATTTTAGAGGCATGTAGCCGCCACATCTCTTCTCAGAGATAAGCTACCAATGCCCTAGCTAGTTTATTTCCATTATATCCGTGAAAATTTTTTAGTTATTTGATATTAATGAAATGAAGTGTTATTTCCTCTGCATATTTGTATTTATATTTATATGTGTATTATTTTGTGTTCCTTCATAAATTCAGATCATTGAAAAAGATTATATAAGGGAATAATTGTTGGGTTTTCCCCTTGTGGGCTTTGCCCTGGCCTTTGGCCTAATTTTTAGTGCCTCTTGTCTCTTGTGCACTGTAATTTCTATTTCATTTTTTGTGTGTGTTAATCAGCAGTTTAAATTATAGAATAGCTAGAGTACATTTTGAAACAAAGAGAGCATGCTAGTAGAGTGTCACAATTAGAAACACCACAAGCAGACACACAAGATAGTTGAATGCAACATGTTCAAAATGCTCTAGGGACCTACAAAATTCCATAATAGCATAATACACCTGATATAATCTCTTACCTCTACACGTAACAGTATTCATCCTACAGAGACAAATAACTTCAAAGATCCTCCAAACTGTAGCCTAGAGCCACACAAGCATTACAAAAATCAAATGAAATACAATAAAACAAGCCTCACCCTAGAGGTTAACCTTGATCATCACTGCACCTTTTTCCCTTACAGGTTGTGCCGAATGCTTCATCAGCTTCGATGCTGGTCAGTCCACCTAGTCGGCCTCTCAGACGTTGGCTTCAGCATCTGCCCTCTCACTCATATCCATGCTAGCAATCTTCCTACTCACATTTTTGAGACTCTGACAATTAACATCATGCCAACAATCATCTACTTCCACCTCTAGATGATCCACAACATGGTTGGTCACAACATTCACTAGGGAGTTAGCCGAACGCTTGATCGCCTGAAATACAATGCTCTTCAAACAAGTCAGATGGCTTTGGATGCAAGATGTGGCTTGGTATAGCCTCTAGTGCTTAGTCACCTTACTGGGCTTCGACCCATTCTGCAAGTGCTTAGCCGCATTGATCGCCAACAATGAATCTCCTTCGACAATGGCGTTACCACAGTCAAGGCAGACCAAAATTTCTAAGCCTTGCTCTAACGCAGCAAATTATGCTTCATTATTCATTGCTTCCCCAAGAGAGTTTCCATATAAGTGCAGGATTCGACCTTTGTTATCTCTTATAACCCCGGCAAAGCACGCCAAGCCTGGATTTCCCTGAGAGGTGCCATCAAAGTTCAACTTCAGAAAGCTAGGGTTGGGAGCCTACCACCGTTGAAGGACCAGAGGCGAACTGGGGCGCACAACGCATAGTAGTTGGAAAGCCTCTGTTTTGAGGCCAAAAAACTCAAGAATACGCTGCTCCATAGTCGAAGGCTCCTCTTTTTGGTTACACTTAACTCTAGAGAGCACTGTTTCTCTCGTATTGTTTAGAACCTCAGTTTTAAGCCTGCCAATGTGTCGATCCTGATCTTGGAAAATTCTCCAGTTTCTTTCTTTCCACACGGTCCAAATAATAAAATCAGGGTAGAGTCTCCAAAGAAGGTTAACAATTTCATGCTTCGCCATCTCCTTCCTCCAGGAAGACACCGTTTCTTGAATGGACTCTCTCTTGTGGTCTGTTTGACAGAAAATCTCTGCCATCCAATCCCAAAGATTTGCTGCAATGTTACAGGAGTTTAAGAGATGGTTCAGGGTCTCCTCCTCTATGCCACAGAGGCAGCAACGCGACGAGCCAATAAACCCTTTCTTTAACAGGTTTTCCCAAGTGAGGATTTTTCCATGCATCAAAAGCCAAAGGAAGGTCTGGATTTTTGGCTAGAGGTTAGGATCCCAAACATTATCATGCCAATGGACCTTTTCTTCATTTTCTTTGTTTCCATGTACTATCTAGCTTCCTTGAGGCTGAAATCCCCTCCATCCATTCGACCCCAATGAAGTTGATCTTCCTCCAGGGATACCCTCAGCTTTATTTTCACAAGCAGGGATCGAAGAGCAGTCATTTGGTGGAGGATATGAGCTTCCTCCTAGGGCAGTTCATCAATCCAATGGCTCCATTGAATATCAGGGTGATCAGTGATCCAATACTAATTGACATTCAATCTGACCACTCTTTGAAAACTTTGATGTAAACACAGATGCTCAGGGTTCCCCAGCAAGGGCATTTGCTACCAGGTGTCCTCCCAGAAGAGTGCAGTATGGACATTCCTTATTTCCCAGAAGTAGTGTTTTGGATGACATCTTTGTTCTCCCAGGCTAAGTTCCGGATAGGGGAGCTTGAGATGTTCCTCGACATCCTTATGAGCTCAGGGGGTCTCTGATCTTTGGCATATTTAACCTTCCAAAATATTTCCCAAGGGGTTGAGCTTTCCTTGAGCCATCTCCACCAAAGCTTGGCCCCACAAGCTTTGTTCACTATCGTAGGGTCCTAAAGGCCAAGGCCTCCCAGGAATTTAGGCTTGCAAACCTTGTCCCAAGCAACAAGGATCCATTTTCTATTGTTAGCCCTGCTAGCCAATAGAAACTTATGGTGGGTGTCTCTGATTTATTGCAGGACTCCTTTCGGCACAGGAAAGATGGAGAGAATGAATTGAGGGATGGTTTGGAGAACCACTTTGGTTATCACTAGGCACCTTGCAAAGTTAAGAGTTCTGTGGGTCTAATGGTTACCTCTGTCTTCCAGAGAAGACATAAGTTTTTCCCAGTGAGTCTTCTGCTAGGGCTTATCAGTGAGGGGAACACCCAGGTATTTTGAAGGGAGGCTTCTCCTTTGGAAACCTAGAATATTGGTCAGGTTTCTCTAAATGGAAATGTGAGTGTTAAAGAAAAATATCATTTATTTATCATAATTAAAATCCATACCTGAGGCCAGACCAAAGAGATCCAAAATTCCTTTGAAACCTTGGGCTTCCTTGACCGTAGGGATCCCATGAAGCATGGTGTCATCCATGAACTGCTGGTGGGTAGTAGCTAGGATAGAAAGATGAGGCTGGAGACCCTGAATATCATTCCTAGACTTCGTTGCTTTAATTGTTCTGCTTAGGCCTTCCATTAGGATGACAAAAAGAAAAGGGGATAATGGATCTCCTTGCCTAATGCCCCTGGAGGGCACATAAGGGTTAGAAGGGGCTCCATTAAGAAGAATAGAGAAGCTAGGAGATTTAACTAGAGCCATTACCCATTTCGTCCATCTTGGTCCAAAACCAAAAGCCCCAAGCACCACTTTCATATACCTCCAGCATACTTTGTCAGAATATTTCGAGAGGTCTACTTGGATTATCATTCCTGCTTTCTTATGGGACTGCAAAGAATGAATCATCTCATGGCCTAAGAGGATATTGTCAAGGATATGATGACCTTCCACGAAGCCAGATTGCTCTTCTGAGATGATTATAGGAAGGAGGGTCTTGAGACGATTAGCCAAAACCTTCGAGATGATCTTATATAAGATATTACAAAGGGCTATCGGTCTGAACTTTACTAGAGTGCAAGATTATTCTTCCTTAGAGATCAAGGCTATGAACGTGGAATTCAGGGATTTGAGGATCGAGGAGGAATTATGCGAGTCTTCAACAACTACCCAAAAATCATGTTGAACCGTATCCCAGAAGGCTTTAAAGAAGTCTATCATAAAAGAATCTAGACCAGGGGATTTTCCATTAGGCATATCTCAGACTGCCTCTTACACTTCCGCTAAAGATATGGGGTAGTCTAGATTTCGGTTTTTCTCATCCATGAGGATTTTAGGAATGTGAGAGATAAATTCCTGGATGACCTCATCCCTATCGATAGCAGGCTCCTTTGGAATATTGGCAAAGTGATTAACCAGGAGATTGGCGATATCCCCATGAGACTCAAAGGAGGTACCCTGATCATCCTCTAACCTGATAATCTTGTTAGTCCTCCGATGGTCAATTGCTCATCTATGGAAAAAGTTGGTGTTTTTTCCCCCTCCTTCAGCCATTGAACCCGAGACTTCTACCTCCAAATAATTTCCTCTTGTTGACATCTATTATCCCCTTGCTTCATCATATCCTGTTCCTTGAGCTTGGTCTCCAGAGTGATGCCATCATTCATACATTTCTTTTTTAAGGTTTCCATCTTTCCTTCTAGAGCTAATTTTTCTTTGAAAATATTTCCAAAGACTTCCTTATTCTAGGTCTTGATTTTTTATTTTATGTATCGCAGCCTTGCGTGAAGTCAAAACATTTTGGTACCTCTGCTCACGGTAGGTTTCTGCCACCACAACTTGATCATTGAGATGAATTTTGGGTGTTCTAACGAGAACCTTTCAAACCTGAACATGTGATTTATGGGGGTACCTAAAATAGCAGCATCTAGGGTAATTGGCCAATGGTTCGAGCCACCAGTTGCGAGAATGTTGGACTTCACATCAACTCCAACCATGATAACATCTTCAGAGATGAGGAAATGGTCTAAACGGGAAGCGATTTTCGTATCCCCCCCACGTTTATTGTTCCAAGTATACACTCCATTATCTGGGTGGATGTCAATGAGATTAGCTTCATTGATGAAGTTGTAGAAAGCCTCTTCATCTCGATTTAGTTTTCTCAACCCCCCTTTTTTCTCTTCTAAGGATATGATCATATTAAAATCTCCTCCATACATCCCTCTACCATCAGGGTGCCTTGTTTGCATCTCGGAGAGGTCTTCCAACTTTTTTATTTTATCTTCCAATCTCTGGGGGCCATAAACATTGGTACAAAGGTAAGTGCCTTGTTCACCGATAATTTTCATTTCTGCTGCTACAAAGGTTCTTATTTCTTCTACATTAACTAGTTGGAGTGTCTATGGGTTCCAAAAGGTAGCCAACCTGCTTGTATTGCCACGGCCTTCCACATCTAAAAACTCCATTATCCTGCCAATCTTCTTACAAATTTCTTTCATTTTCTGGTTACAAAAATCATATCTGGATTTTTTGTCTTGACTTTCTTTTTAAGAAGCCTTATTTTTCTGAGGCTATTCAGCCCTCTGGCATTCCAGGATAGGATCTTCATTAAAAACAGAAAAATTAAGATGAGTTAGTGACGACCTCTATGGCTTTCATCTTACCAGAGTTTAGAAGCATTTGTCCCAACTCCTGGAGAGCCTCGTTGTTTGATTTACGACCACTCTTATGCTTTGGTTTGGATTTTTTTTAACTCTGTTGTGAGCCTTGCACTTTAATACCCAGGCTTGTAGTTTCCCCATTACCTATTTTCTGATCCTTGTCTGTTGCCACCTCCTGTGCGAGGAATAAGAAATTAATCCTATTAATTTTATCTTCTGGAACATGGTCTACTCCAAGTTCCTTCCATTGCTCAACCATATTGTTCAAGCCCATGCCTTCCCTATCTATAATTTCTTTCAGTTGTAGGTCCTAAATACCAGATTCGCTAATTTCCATTTCTGCATCACCTTCCAGGTTAAAGCCAAGAGATGCAGTTGTTGATACACCTTCCATATGTTGTGTTTGGGAGCTCGGGAGATCCTGGGAAATGCCATCCTTAGGTTCAACGTGGTTCCCCTTTGAAGTTGACTCCATTACATTTTTGTCATTCTCTTCTAGCACTATGAAGGTATTACCAGTCCCCTTCTTTGTTTGCACTGGTTTTTGCTGGTTCCATCTGTTTGCTCGATGTCGCGTTGTGGGGCAAATGAAGCCTTCTCTGTCCTTCTACTAATCCTCTTTACTTTGGTCTGGCTGCTTGTTGAGAGGACATTCCCGGAATAGATGTTCATGTTCATGACACTTGCGACATCTAAAGGGGATTTTTTCATAGTCTATAGCCTAAAAGAATTCTTCATCACAAAATTCTAGCCATAGTCCCTTTGGTAGGGCTCCCGACACATCCATTTCAACACATATCTTAGCGCAAGAGGTATATCTTTTTTGCAGAGTGACTTCCGAAGCCTTAATGAACTTGCCCAGCTTGTTACCTATTTGTTCCAGTGCTGAAGGCCTCCAGTAGTCGATGGGAAGCGAGAAAAGCCTAATCCAAACAGGGACATGGGTGAATGTCTCCTTTTCTGGAGCAAAATTTGGTTTCCACGGCCTCAAATACAGCCTTGCAGAGGCAAAGAAGTATGGACCGCCATCAAATAGTCTATCCATGTCTTCCAGGTTTGCGAAAACCACCGTGAAAAACCCTTTTGAGCCTAGGTGAAGTTGAACATCACCTCAGGGTTTCCATTGTTGTTTGATCCATTGACATAAGGCCTTCTTAGTCGGCCAAAATCCCATGAATTTACATATTAGAGCATATGTTGTCATATGATCATGGTATACTTTCATCTCCGGATCGTTTATTATGACACGTGGTATTACCGTTATTTTTGGTTTGCAAGGTCCTTTCTCGCCCAGCCTTTGGCTTTTGGATCCAGATCCTGAAGGATTTGAGCCCTACATGGTTTGGGCCTGATGCTCTCCTATATTCATAGTCTCTATGGTCACCATAGGGGACTCTCCCTTAGGAGAAGGCCCTCCATTTTCTTTGTTTTTCGTTGGCTTCAATCCATTTGTTGCTTCTTTCCCTGGTGCCTCCTTGGATGTAGCCTCCACCCGCTAAGCCTGACTTGTAGTGTCTAATCCCGCGATCTGCACGCCTTCATTGGGACCCTTGCCTCTGTCCAAGACCTTTGTCTTGAAGGAAGGAGCCCCATTGGCCCCCCTCACCTCATTTTACGTGCCAAAACAGATCCTCTAATGATGAGCTCGACAAAATGAGCCCGATTCACCTCCAAGGCTTACTTCCCCACGCAGTAAATTTCAATCCCTTGCAGCCGACAAACCAGAGCTAGAGTTCATCACGGCTGAAAAAAAAAAAAAAAAAAAAAAAAACAAAACGAAAAACGTCCATGGATTAAATGTTTTATAGCCTTTATGTAATTTCTATTTCCTTAAACATTTAAACAAAAGTGTAATTACTTGTTGAAGAATAAGTAAAAAAAAAAAACAAAATTTTCACAAATAATTACAAAAAAATTAAAGTTCTAGATTACATTTCACTTGATTTCTCAACAGTGCCCACATAATAATGTTAAATATAACCAATAGTAGTCCTTCTCGCATTCCTCTCAAGCGTCTAGAGTTTACATAAAATATGGGCTACTTTTCAATCATGATAACTCTTCATTTTTCTTCGAGAACACTCTTTTTCTTCTGGTTACACTTTTCAAATTTGAATGTGCACCCACAAATGGATTAGTGAATGGGATGAGAGAGAGCTCTCCCTAAAAACGTTTCTTGATATTTTCATGATATGAGGTGGATATAAAAACGAGTAATTAAAGTAATTACCTCATTCCGCTCTTGATTAAATTAATTGACATAAAAATTATGATAAAGTAACAAATTAAAAATAAAATATCACAGGAACATGCGCCATTAAATTTTGAAACCCTTAATTAAATTTTAACATAATGATGTGCAATTATCTTTAAAAAATCATCATAAACATCCTATCGCATGACAGGAAGCAAAACATAATTACGAAAAACATATTTGCAAAATAGCATATAAATAACACACATTAATCAAATTCAAATTTTCCTAAAAATAAAATCTATACTCATCATTGATGGATTTGTCTTGAGTGACTTTAAAACTAGTAGTCTTGGGGAATGATTCAGTCATGACGATTTTATACCCCTTACAGTTATAAGTATTTATATTTAATTTTAATTTCAATTTATATAAAATAAATTTATAAAAGAATAGTATTTTTAATTAAAGTAAAAATGTGAATTTTTATTTTTTTTAAAATATATTTTTGAATGTATACATAGATTCAACAATATGAAAATCTTTCACATAAGATAGAATATTGTTTAAGCTTTTCAAACCAATCAGTGTGATTCAATAGCTATAAAAATGAGAAATAATATCAAAACTATGAGCTTAAATAACTATAGAGATGGCTAATCTTTCACATAAGATAGAACATTGTCTACCTTTTTTGAACCAACCAGTGTGGTTCAATAGCTATAAAGATGAGAAATTAGATCAAAGATATGAGCTTAAATAGCTATAGAGATGGCCAAAATAGTTGGGCCAACGACTAGTTTGACTAAAAAGAAATTAAATAATGAATTAATTAAATTTAAATGAAATTTTTCTAGTTTGGCCAATGACTAGTTTGACTAAAAAGGAAATTAAATAATGAATTAATTAAATTTAAATGAAATTTTATTTTATTTTCAATTAGCTAAAGTTTTAATAATAATTTTAATAAATAATCATATTTTAATATTTTTTAATATAAGAATGATTTAAAATCAGGTAAATATATAAAACAAATTTTGTATAATGCTTTTTAATTATAATATGAGTGTTTTTTAATTATAATATAAGTGAATATGATAGAATGAGAAGATTGAAGAACTTTTTTTAATAAAATCTTAATTATAACAAAGGTTATATTATATAGATTTAATAATTTAAGAAAAAAGAAATAGAAACAATATAAAAATTAAACCACTTTAATTCAAGTTTTTTTTAGTAAAAATTAACAAGAAAAAATGTATTTAATAAATGAGTACTCTATATATAAACACTTTTCGTGTATAAGTAAATAATTACTTTTGTTTTATAGTATTTATCCTTTCAAATTAGAAACTTCTATGATTCATGATTTTAAAAAAAAAAGTTTTTGAAAAAAATCACATTGACATCTTAGAGTCCCTTACTCGGGTTCATCATCACATAAAGTTAGAAAACAAGATCAATATATCAAATTTTTACAATCGTAAATTTTTAACAGTCATAGAGATATTTATTATAAAATAAAATAAAACGTTATAAAATTCAAATATAATTGAAATAAGCAATTTATTAAGAAAGGGAAAAAAATACACATAATTGATTTACATTGATTTAAAATTATTGAACACGTACAAGTTGACAATAAAAAAATACAAGGAATGGGAAGTCAAAGTTTCTATTCAAGCCAGGCTGATGCAATTTCGCTTGCTATTTAAGTGAGAAATAAAAAATAAAAAATTCCAAGCAATAATACACTCGAAAATAGAAATTTATTGACTTTCAAATATTAATTAATTATTGTCCTGTACCTTGTTTTACTCCAGATTTAAATTTTAGGAAAAACATTAATTATGGCCTGGTACCATATTTTTCTCCACGCTTTGGGGTCCTGTAAGAAAACATTTCGAGAAATGCAAAATTTAATGCGTGAGATCATCACCCCAGAGTGAAGGCCATTGCAACACCGGTCCACACGTTCGCATAAGACATTCAACCCCCAGAATCACGGCCAGTGCAACACGAGTTCACACAAATAAGAGAACGTGTTATAACTATAGGTTTTTAAACCAAATTTTTTAACAGATTTGTACAAAATAATAAATGAGTTTAAGTTATTAAATTTAAAAAATATAAATGTTTTAGAATTCTCAACATATTTTTAAAAATTTGAGTTTAAGTTTATTAAATTTATAGAATTAAAATGTTTTAAGAGTTTATAAGGAGGTTGAATTTATTTGAATTTTATTTTTGTGATTTTTTTTGTTATAATTATATGAAACAGAAATTTGTGGACGTTTTTCTAATTAATAAAAGTAATTTATTTTCAGAAATAAATTATTTTTATTTAATTTTTAAATTTAAAATTGCATTACTTTATAATTAAAGTTTTTAGTGAAATTTTTTCTAACCAACCTGTGTGGTTTATTTTCAAGACAAGATGAGAGATCAGATCCAGTGATTGAAATTAAATAGATGTAAAGAATGCCAAACTAGTTGTATAACAGCTAATTTGACTAAGCCTAAGAAGAAAAAATTAATGATAAATAAATTATTGGTATTTAATTGTTAAATTTAAAATTCTTAAAGTTTTTAGTTGAGGCTTTTCTAACCAATCAGTGTGCTTCATTTTCGGGACAAGATGAGATATCTGATCCAGTAATTGAACTTAAATAGATGTAAAGAATGCTAAGAAGAAAAAATTAATGATAAACAAATTATTTTTATTTAATTTTTAAATTTAAAATTCCATTACTTTATAATTAAAGTTTTTAGTGGACGCTTTTCTAACCAACCAGTGTGGTTCATTTTCAGGACAAGATGAGAGATTAGATCCAGTCATTGAACTTACATAGATGTAAAGAATGTCAAACTAGCTATATAACAACTAGTTTGACTAAGCCTAAGAAGAAAAAATTAATGATAAACAATTATTGTTATTTAATTTTTAAATTTAAAATTCCATTACGTTATAATTAAACTTTTTAGTGGACACTTTTCTAACCAACTAGTGTGGTTCATTTTGACCAGATGAGAGATCAAATCCAGTCATTGGACTTAAATAGATGTAAAGAATGCCAAACTAAGTGTATAACAGCTAGTTTGACTAAGCTTAAGAAGAAAAAATTAATGATAAACAAATTATTGTTATTTAATTTTTAATTTAAAATTCCATTACTTTATAATTTAAGTTTTTAGTGGATGTTTTTCTAACCAATCAGTGTGGTTCATTTTCAGGAGGAGATGAGAGATCACATCCACTGAAGAATGTGAAACTAGTCGTTGGAATAACACCTAATTTGACTAAACTTAAGAAGAAAAAATTAATAATAAACAAATTATTGTTATTTAATTTTTAAATTTAAAATTAATTTTTAATAATTAATTTTAATATATTATATGTGTATTTATGGATTTAAAAAAATTAGTGTAAAAAAAAAAAATCACAATCTTAAAATTGTATAATTAGATTATGGAAAAAAAACCTATTTCAAATTGTAGACCAATATTTTGGTGAAAAAAATCTAATTTTGTCAATAAATTAGAATGCACCTAAGGGAAACATAACTGACCTCTTCTCTGAGATTGTGATTTACATGCACTAGTTATATAGGTGGTCTTGGAGTTATATGACAACTCATGGTTCTACCCAAAACGAACCATGACCTATGGTTTTGCTCATAGCTAGTATTAGTTTCTATATAGCTTATTTAAGGACTAAAATACTATGTAAGATCTAGCAATGGTGCGTTCAGTGATACTATGACACTGTACATGAGCTCCGTTGTTACATACTATTCATCACAAGAGCTAACAGTTTTTCAACTTCAGTACTGGACACTTATACGAAAAACAGAGGGAAGGAACATTTTTCTGCAGTGAGAAAGGCGCTCATCCCCGACCAATACTAAAATCAGAGACGCGACTTTTGAATCCAAGGGTATAATGTTACTGGAATCGGTGCTAGCAGAGATATCCCTCGATATTCTTGATGATCTTCAACCACAAATGCAGCTCCATGACACTACACCTCCTCCTTATGCTTATAATTATACGTCACACAACGACGTGATGCTCGAAATGTATTCGCCTAGCCCGTCATCAGGTGAGCTAAATCAAGAAAAGGAGGAGCATTATACACACAACGTGGTGCTCGAAATGTGTTCGCCTAGCCAGTCATCAGGTGAGCTAAATCAAGAAAAGGAGGAGCGCCAGAATGGCAGAAGCAGGAGGGAAGTAATTATGATGCATTTGTCTGACGATGAGGAGAAATGCAATTCGTATAGGGAACCGGGGAGTGTACCATTTATGTGGGAAGTACAGCCCGGGGTTCCCAAAGTGGCGCAGAGAGAAGCAGAACCAGATTTAATGTCTGATCATGAGGAGGACCAGTCCTCGCTACCTCCTCTCAAGCTGCCTCCAAGTGCTTCTTATGCTGTTGCTATTTTACCGCTCACCAACTCTACTGGTTCTGCATCATCATCAGCTCTCCTAAAGAAGAACGTGGGGGGCTGCTTCAGCTGGAAATTCTCTTATTTATCCACACAACCGATTATAAATATAAATGGCTACAATGGAGAGGAGGAGGAGGATTTGAAGGAAGAATGGTCTTCTATTAGCGCTTTAAAGTTCTCTGAAACTCCGAGACCATCATCGGTAATCGCAGAAGCTAATAGTCCTGCTCGACTCAGCCAGTCCTTCGATGATTCTCATTACACCATGCCTTCGGTTACTGCGAGGAGCGCGTGCACAATGTTACTTCGGGCCGTACTTCCTTGCAAATGTATGTTCCTACCATGGTTGAAACAGAAGGGAAAGAAGAAGCAGAAGCAACCTGAATGGGCAACCGGGTATCATGGCCGCGAAGGCGAGAAAATAAATTCTGCTTCTGATGGTCTAAACATGATATTGAAGGATTCTCGGCCCGTTCCACGAACCAGCACCCTCAAGAAGAAAGGCAGTAAATGAAATGTTTGGGTTTTACCCAAGTCTCGTGCAGTTTTGTGTCAAAGGTGTCGCTTATTAAAAGTATGGCAATGTTATTGTTTTGTTTAATAAAAGTATCAGATAATAAAATTATTCGGGTATGGAGAGTAAGAGTAAGTGTGACTTAGTTCGATATTGGAAAAGTCTAATTTAGGGCGAGTCTGTCAAATTTGATTAGGCAAAGGCAAAGTTTGGTTGGAGATTGCATGATTTCAGACTTAGTAAGTGTGGTCTTTGTATATCTATAGTTGATCATTGCAATCCGTGGATTCAGAGCTACATTCTGTACATAATTTTGAGAAGTCAAGAATAAAAATGATTTTGTGTTTATATTTGTTTCCTCTTTTTCTTCTTTTCCATAAAATTGGCATCAAAGCTGATGTCAAGTTTTGATTAATGGAGACGCTGCAGGTTCGCGAGAGTTTTGCCTTTTTGTTTAAGTTTTCGTGATTTTGGTGATGCTGCAGGGTTCATGATTTTTTATTTTTAACTAGATGCACGTGGCCCAACCAACGCGATCTGTCCGTTGCCATGTTAGTTTGGCAAAAGGTTTTATGTTTCAAAACAAAATCTTATTAAGGTTTGAAGTATTTTATTCACATTTGAGAATGTTTGAACTATTTCTTTGAATTTAGGTTTCTATTACATTTTACAAGGTTTGAAAACAAAAATTTCTATTAGAAGGTTTGAAGTATTTCATATTTGAGAATGTTTGAAACATTTCAAGTTTATGTGATTTATATTATGAATGTTGAGATATTTGTGGGTTTTAAACTATATAATGTGATTTATCTGAGAAACAAAATGAAAACCAGATCATGATATTAGATTAAATAGATGAAGAGTGATGTTTTCTAGTGGTTAGGATATAATACTTAGTTTTGACTAAATATTATCATTAATTAATAAGTAATTTGGGATAAGGAGGAGCACGATTTATAAGATCACATGTTTCTCCTAAGAGGTCAAACAAAATGAAAGAGGTGGGGTAGAGTATGTATGCCTTCATAGACTTAGCAATTTGCTCAAAATAATGAATTACCTCAATTTTATTATTTAAATCCAAATAATAAAATAATATGGCCAAATAAAGAAATAAATAATAATAATAATAATAAATAATAGTAAATAAAGGAGTTGTCTTTAATGCTACTATTTGGAATTTTCGTTGCGAAATCTAGGGGAACAATTTGAGCTGAAATCTTGATTTGTGTTATTTAAACTCATTTTTTGAGTGTATATATGGATTCAACACCCTAGAAAACCCCTAGGGCCATGGGTTAAACTTGATGCCCATTTACCTGTTTTCCAACTTTTTACCAACAAAATACAATTTATTCTCAAACAAACACATATAAAAAAAATTGAGGTTTCAATATATATATATATATATATATATATATATATTTCGCAGGATATGTGGAGTCATGTGGAGTCTTGGATTCTTCTGAGACCCTACTTGCCTATAACTCTACTTCACCCTATCTCAGTTTGTATGTGGGCAGTTCTTATTGTCAAGAACCGGCAATGCAATGTATTTTGTTACATTCCAGATAACTTGTGACTTAATAGAGTGACTTAGTCAAATTAGAGGATCTCATAATTTGCAACGATCTAAAGAAGTGGCCCAATTCTAGTCAGATGACCTGCATCCATGGGCATGGTAGCATCGTGGTAGACTATGTTATTTCCGATTTCCCTTTATACAATGAAATAATAAATTTTGACATCTTAGACGACCACGAGCCTAACTCTGATCATAGGCCTTTACTTATAACTCTCAATTTTGTCATGCATAGAGATCCCATAGAAGATAATCCTTATAGCCAACAGAACTTAATCTTTGATAGAAATAAAAACAATCTCTTTCTAAATGAATTAAAAACTAATTTGCTTCATTTATCTAGTATAGACAACATAGATGACCTCTATCATAATTTTACTACAACCCTCTCATATTCTATTAACAAGTCCTCAATTGAAGTTTCAAGTAATAACAGAAATAGCATAACCAACCCTTGGTATGACAAAGATTGTAAAAGTGCCAGGAGAAAAATTAAGGAAGCTGTTGATGAACCTCTTAAAATTGACAAGATAAAAAACTACAAAGCCATAACTAAAAGGAAAAAAGGAAATATATTCATAAAAGACAAGAGAATCTCTTACACCTCTCTAAGGTGGCTCCTAAGAAATTATGGAGGCAGATTCTAACTAGAAAAACTAAAGATAATAATAAAATTTCTTTACATGACTGGAATTCCTATCTTAAAAAGCTTTATGAATTTCCAAATGTTATGGATAACTTTGAAACCCTGCTCACAATGAAAGAATTTTTCTCATTAGAAGACATTGATTTTGGGGTTAAACGCCTCGCAAATGGGAAAGCTAAAGACATTGAAGATTACCAGGTGGAAATATTAAAAATTGGAGGTCTTTTCCCCATCCCCCACATCCACAAGCTTTTCAATCAAGCGGTTAAGCAAGGGTTCCCTAAACCATGGACTCGGAGCCTCATTATCCCTATTTTTAAAAGTGGGGATCCAAATAACCCCTCTAATTATCGGATGATTATGATCAGCCCTCCCTTAGCCAAATATGGTATTATTTTGGAAAAGAAGTTGAGCGTATGGCTTGAAAGTGAAGGTAAGTGGGCTAAAGGCCAAGCGGATTTTAGAAGGCAGCACTCAACAACGGACCACCTCGTTACACTTAGGATCATTATGGAGGAGGAATGCTGCAATGGTAAATCCAATCACTTTTGTTGTTTTGTGGACTTTAGAAAGGCTTTCGATACGGTTCCTAGAAACAACCTATGGAATAGATTAGAAGAGCTAAATGTTCATTTAGAGCTAAGAGCGACCACTATAAGGTTATACAAGAATGCAATTGCCAAGTTAAAGAGAAATGAGGGGTGGTCGAAAGATATTAAGTATAATATCAGAGTTAAAAAAGGTTGCCCCCTCTCCCCTACCCTTTTTGGCATTTACATCGACAACCTAGAAGGTTGTTTAGAGGAAGCAGGTTGTGCTAGCACGATCTTAGTTGGGATAGTCATCATCCTTCTTCTCTATGCTAACAATATTGTTCTTCTCGCAAGGTTCCCATCTGATCTTGATAAGCAACTTAGACTTCTTAAGGATTTCTACTCTACCATGGGTATGACTGTTAACACTGAAAAAACAAAAGTTATGATTATCAAATCCAAGAAGGATACTTACACTAATTTTATGTATGACAATAGTAACTTGGAGGAAGTGTCTTCTTACAAGTACCTAGGAATTGATATTCATCACAAGCTCAACTGGAACTATAGCATTGAGAAAAGGATTAATGGGGGGTGGAAAGCTTATTTTGGTCTTGAAAATAATTGTAAAACAGAAAACCTCATAATATGGGATAGAAAGAAGTTCATATTTGAAACGTTAGTCACTCCTGTTATCTTATATGGATGTGAGGTTTGGGGTTGCAGCATCTCAAGAGAATCCTGGAGAAATATTGAGCAAATCCAGAAGCATTTTATAATGTATAACCTCAAAATTAAAAGCAATACACCCTATCATTTTATCCTTATAGAAGTGGGTCTTTCCCCTATCGAGAGCCTAGCTATGACTAGGCTTCTGTTGTAAAAGCACAAGATGAATAACATAGGAGACCATAGACTTCCTAAGCTAGCTTTAAATTCCATCCAAAACCACCTAAGGCTCAAAAAAGGATGGTATATGTTGAGATTCAACAAGATGATGAGCTTAGTGAAAAGAGTCGCCTTCACTAAGTGGGCCCGCAGGCTATTTTTGGCGCAAGTCTATTTTTAGACTATGTCTATTTTTAGACATGTCGATCATATTACATGAGTTGCAGGATGCTATTTGTGGAAGGTTGGTCAAGTTGGAAAAATAGATGGACTTCTATTTTTAGACATATTGGGTGGAATCTATTTTTAGATTACCAATCTAAAAATAGATATGTCGAATATTATTAGCTCTTAATGATATTTGGACTCTAAACATTATCTTATTCTGTTAGAGCACTTCAGTTAAGTGCACAGATGTGGCACAGGAGCTGATAGAAGGAATTACGCTATTCTTGAGGGTTTAGTGGAGCTATTGCATGGAGGAATTCAGTTATAACTCGTGTGACAGAGTTTGGTGGAGTTGGAGAAGTAGTTGGTGGAGTTGTGTTCAGTTTAACTCAGTTAGACACAGTTGAGATAGTTGTATCTAGTCTAACTGATTGATACACTAGTGAGAGTGGTGTGAATTAATTACACTACAATGAATGGACAGTTTCAGTGGAGACCAGTGGAGAGATAGGAGAAAGGGCAAGATGACTATCAGTTGTGACTATAATGATGCATTGATTGCATCCAACACTCAGTGGATATGCCAATGAGGATTGCGCAGTGCAAGCCAGCTGGATTCGAGTTCATTCAGAGCTATTCTTCAGTAGGGATTACGCAGTAGAGGCAAGCTAGCAGATGGCAGAGATCAGTGCATGGATTTGCTAGATCAGGACCTGATTAGTGTGTAGGGATTGTATTGTACTGAGAGCTTGACATGTTCAACTTTGTATAAGGATTTTTACCTGATCTCTATGACATATATTATATATAGATAGTTGGGGTTTTTAGCTTCAGGCTTTCCCGTAAAATCACTGTGTTAATGTGTGTGAATTTTTATGGTTTCATGTGTGCATTGCAATTGTGTTAATTTCCACATGTGATGATCAATGGTGGAATAGATTCTGTATTGTGCATGAATTCAAATAGTGTATGATCAGGAGAATATTAGACATATAACATATCAGTTATATAAATTTCTACATGGTATCAAAGCAGTTGATCATTGGAGCATATTGCAATTATTGAAGCAGTTGAGTTTTGTGCTGGTGGAATTCGAATTTGCTGCAGTGTTTTCTTGGTGTCGAAGTTGAGCATTCATTGAAATGTCTTTCAACGGATTGTGATTGGATATGCCCTTGAGGGCATCTCGAATTATATTGCATGTAAGGACAGGATGGAGGCGGTGCTGGAGGATAATGGGTTGAAGGAGTTCATAGATGCAGAAATTCCAAAACCTGCTTCTAGTGATGTAGCTGCACTTGATGCATGGCAAAAGAAGACAGAAAAATGTCGAAGAATTCTGTTGGAAGGTGTGAAGGATCACATAGTGTTTAGCCTTCATGGTAAAGCTTCTCCATTCTTGATGTGGAAAGCTTTGACAGACTTTTTCCAAAGAAAAAGCGACCAGAGGAAGTTGGCGCTTAAAGACAAGCTCTGAAAAATAAAAATGGAGAAGGGCGAAAGTATACCCAAGTACCTCCGAAGTTTTTCCAGTGCAAGGATGAGCTGGGAAGTGTGGGGGTTAATGTAGATGAAGAGTACTTGGTGAGCTTGGCTCTCCTTGGGCTTCCGAAGAGTTGGCATTCCTACGAGGACTCTGCCAATGGTCAAGAGAAACTTCCGGGATGGGAGCAACTTTGGTCAGATATTGTGTAGGAGGAGATAAGGCGGAGTACCAGGGATGGATCTTCATCGAAGAATGAATATGAAAAAAATTGCACTTTGGCTGCCAAAGCAAGGAAAGGGAAGGGAAAGAAAAATCCTTCTCAATCCAGTGCGAAAGGCAAGAAGTAGGACATGTCTAAGGTGAAGTGCTTTCAATGTCACTAACACGGACATTACACCACTAATTGTCCACAGAAGAAGAAAAATAAGTAGGTTGCTAGATCTGCAGCTGGAGAGGCCATAGCCTCGCAGTGTGAGCTGGATTTTTCGCTGATTGCATGCTTGGTGTCAAGTGTGATGGGATCAGTGTGGTTTCTTGACAATGTTGTGTCTCTCCATATGACCGAAGACAAAGATTTGTTTACTAATCTGGATGAGAAACATCTTGGAGTGCACGTCGAGATGGGCGATGATGGTAGATACAGTGCGACTGGTATCAGGACCATTTCCTTTGAGAGGGAGTCTGGAAAACCTTTCATATTGACGGATGTCATGCATGTTACAGGATTGAAGAAGAATCTAATCTCTATGGTGATGTTGGAAGGCAAGGGATATGATGTTGTCTTTAGCGAGTGAAAGGCTTTCCTGCACAGTAAGGAAAATGGTGAAACTCGGAGGATAGGGGTTCAAGTTAAGAACCTTTATCAATTGCAGGTAGATGGCTGCGAAAAAATGGCAGGCAAAGCAGAAGGAGTGGTGAGCTGGGATGAGAGATAATTGTGGCACAGGAGATTGGGCCATCTTCACCATGGCGCTTTGAAAATTTTGCAGCAGATTTCTACCGGGCTTCCCAAGGGTACACTTGCGCAGTCAGATCAGTGCAAGGGATGTAATTTGGGAAAATTTGTGAAAGCCACCTTTCATGAGAAGGATAGTCGCGCCACGACAATCCTTAAGAGAATTCACACAGACGTGTGTGGACCTTTCTCAATAGCTTCGACAGCAAAGAACATGTATTATATGATATTTGTTGATGACTTTTCTCGTAAGTACTGGATCTTCTTCATGCAGAAGAAGAGCAAGACATACTCAAAGTTCTGTGAATTCAAGGCACTGGTTGAGAAAGAGTCGGGGAAGCAGGTGAAGGCTCTAAGGAGCGATAATGGTGGTGAATTCATCTTTGGAAAATTCAAAGACTTTTGAAGCGTAGAAGGAATTCGAAGAGAGCTCATTGTGCCTCATAACCCACAACAGAATGGGGTCTCGGAGCGAAAGAACAGAACGATCGTGGGTGTTGCACGGGCGATGTTGCATGATCAGGGCCTTCCCATACACTTTTGGGCTGAAGCATGCAACACTGCAGTTTATGTGCAAAATATTTGTCCTCATAAAGTACTTGGCATGAGTACACCCGAAGAGGCGTTTTCTGGTAAGAAGCCTGATATTTCTCATTTGAAGATTTTTTGCTCACCTATTTACATTCATGTGACGAAGGATGCCAAGAAGAAGCTGGAGCCGACCGCAGAGGTTGGGATATTTGTGGGGTACACAGAAACACCCCACAACTATCGTGTGTATTTTCCAGACAGTCAGAAGACTGTTGTGCAATGGGATATCAAATTTCATGAGGAGAAAGCCATGAAGTTGTCGCTTGAGAGGGAGCTACACTTGCATGCAGATGAGGAGCTATTAGTTCCTAAGGATGAGCCTCAGGATGTGGATCAGCCACAAAAGGAGGTTCACGGAGTGGAAGAAACCACTCATGCAGTGCCAAACATCAAAGGGCGGAAGCGCACTACAGAAGCTGAGCGACTGAATCTTGATGCAATGCAAAATGTAGGAGCACCTACATCACAACGCAGACAGAGACAGTCACCTGACCGATTTAGTGGATACATGGCTTTGATGAGCAAGTGTATCGTGACGGAGCCATCCTCTTTCGAGGAATCTGTGGAGGACCCTGCATGGGTAGATGCCATGGTGGAAGAGTATGATTCGATTGTTAGAAAAAATGCATGGGAGATTGTCCCAAGGCTGGAAGGGAAATCAGTGGTAGGTTCGAGATGGATCTAAAAAGTGAAGCAAGCTGCTGACGAGAGTGTTGAGAAGTACAAGGCAATATTTTTTGCCCGGGGCTTCTCACAGATCAAGGGGATTGACTATGAAGAAACCTTTGCACCAGTCGCAAGGTATTCTTCCATACATAGCATCATAGTTCTCTCAGTGCAGATGGGTTGGTACATTCATTAGATGGATGTGAAGACTGCATTCCTCAATGGAGTCATTGAGGAGGAGGTGTACATAGAGCAGCCTAAAGGTTTCAAAATCTTCAGCAGCGAGTCACATGTGTGCAGGCTCAAAAGAGCATTGTATGGGCTGAAACAAGCACCTCGTGCTTGGTACACATGGATAGATAGTTATTTCACCAGAGTTGGATTCACCAAGAGTGAGGCAGATCCAAACCTATACCATATTGTGGTGGAGGGTAAGTTGCTGATCATTGTACTTTATGTAGATGATTTGATACTAACAGGTGATGAACAGTTGATACTCTCATGCAAGGATGATCTTGCAAAAGAGTTTGAGATGAAGGACTTGGGCCTCCTTCATTATTTCCTGGGATTGGAAATTTAGCAGTAGAAGGGTGGACATTTTGTGTCTCAAGGCAAGTATGCCCAGGAGATACTGGAGAAGTTCAACATGCAAGGCTGCAAGCCTATCAACACTCCTCTTCCTAGTGGTTGGAAGAAAGAGGATGCTACATCGGTAGAGGTAGTGGATCCCACTGTCGATAGTTGGTTGGTTCGCTCATGTATCTAGTCAATACACAACCGGACATATGCTATGCAGTTAACCAGCTTTAACAAGCTATGGTTAAGCCTAACAAGCTCTTTTGGAAGGTAGGCAAGCATTTATTGAGATATCTCAGAGGCACATCAGGATATGGATTATGGTACAGACAGTCGTATGAGGTGAAGTTGCATGGCTTCACGGATGCAGATTGGGCAGGGAGCCCAATGGACAGAAAGAGCACATCTGGAGGGATATTTAGTATCGGGTCTATAGCAGTTTCTTAGTTCAGTAGGAAACAGAGATCCTTGGCACTCAGTTCAGCGGAGGCCGAGTACATGGCAACAATTTTGGCTGCATGCGAGGCTATATGGATGAGGAAGATCATGGTCAGGTTGTTCGGTTCACACTTAGATCCTACTGTGATATATTGTGATAATCAGAGTTGCATTAAACTCTCGGTTAATCCAGTATTTCATGATATATATAAACATATTGAAATCCAGTATCATCATATCAGAGATTGTGTGTAGCAGAAGATCATGTTGCTTTCTTAGATTCCTACGGAGGACCAGGATGCAGATATTCTTATGAAGGCGCTCACTGGGAGAAAATTCGAATACCATAGAGACAAGATCGGGGTGGAAGATAATCCCTATCTTATTGAGAGGGAGTGTTGAGATTCAACAAGATGATGAGCTTAGTGAAAAGAGTCGCCTTCACTAAGTGGGCCCGCAGGCTATTTTTGGTGCAAAGTCTATTTTTAGATTATGTCTATTTCTAGACATGTCGATCATATTCTATGAGTTGCAGGATGCTATTTGTGGATGGTTGGTCAAGTTGGAAAAATAGATGGACTTATATTTTTAGACATATTGGGCGGAGTCTATTTTTAGACTGCCAATCTAAAAATAGATATGTCTAATATTATTAGCTCTTAATAATATTTGGACTCTAAACATTATCTTATTCTCTTGGAGCACTTCAGTTAAGTGCACAGATGTGGCACAGTAGCTGACAGAAGGAATTATGCTATTCCTGAGGGTTTAGTGGAGCTATTGCATGGAGGACTTCAGTTATAACTCATGTGACAGATTTTGGTGGAGTTATAGAAGTAGTTGGTGGAGTTGTGTTTAGTTTAACTCAGTTAGACACAGTTGAGCTAGTTGTATCTAGTCTAACTGATTGATACACTAGTGAGAGTGGTGTGAATTAATTAATAATTAATTCACTAAATATTAAATCATTAATCAACTGAAGAATACATCAGTTAACTACAGTGCATGGACAGTTTCAGTGGAGACCAGTGGAGAGGTAGGTGAAAGAGCAAGTGTGACTATCAGTTGTGACTATAGTGATGCATTGATTGCATCCAACACTTAGTGGAGATGCCAATGAGGATTGCGCAGTGCAAGCTTGGTGGATTCGAGTTCATTCAGAGCCATTCTTCAGCAGGGATTGCGCAGTAGAGGCAGGCTAGCAGGTGGCAGAGATCGGTGCATGGATTTGCTAGATCGGACCTGATTAGTGTGTAGCGATTGTATTGTACTGAGAGCTTGACATGTTCAGCTTTGTATGAGGATTGTTACATGATCTCTATGACATATATTATATACAGATATTTGGGGTTTTTAGCTTCAGGCTTTCCCGTAAAATCACTGTGTTAATGTGTGTGAATTTTTATGGTTTCATGTGTGCATTGCAATTGTGTTAATTTCCGCATGTGATGATCAATGGTGGAATAGATTTTGTATTGTGCATGAAGTCAAATAATGTATGATCAGGAGAATCTTAGACATATAACATATCAGTTATATAAATTTATACAGTATAAAGACACCAAGGCTTGGTTAAACCATTGGGAGATCGACGAGAATTTTGCATTGCAAAACATTAATAACATTAAAAAAAATTTACTTCTGAGTTCAAAGAAAAAATGTGGTGTGAGAAAGATCTAGCAGCTAAAAGAAAATCAAGATATTATAAGGAGGTCATCAACCCCACCCTAGAAGATCAAAAGCATCTCTTTGTTTTAACCAGCTCAAAGAAGAAAATTAATATAGCCAATATTAGAACGAACTCTCATGAGCTCCATAGTGAAACAGGTCGTTGGATAGTTCCTAATATACCATGGATGGAAAGGATCTGCCATCTCTATGAGAATATGAAAATTGAGGATGAAAATAACTTCCTCTTAGAGTGCCCCACGTACAACCACATTAGATCTCAATTTCATAATCTTTGTTGCAATACTGACCTTCTTAGCCTTTTAAGATGTCAAAATTATAGTGAGCTCCGGAGGCTTCTCTCCAAGCTTTTTGAGCATAGGAATAAAATCCTAAATCAAACTAAATAATTCATTTCTTTAGGTCCGATAGACCAAAGATTGGTCTCAGTAGACGTTAACCATCATCATCATCATCATAAAAAATAAAAAAAATTTAAGATTGAAACTAAATAAAGTAACATTATAATCTAAAATAAGATTAAAGTAAAATAGTCAATTTACTATAAATAGTTTTGTACTCTACATTTTGAATATAATATTTTAAAATGTAATATTTGTATTTTAAAAAATAATACAATATTCTTTAATATAATATTTTTTATTTTTTAAATATAATTATTTATTTTTGAAGTGAAAATAAAATGAAATTAAAAATAGATTTATGTGAAAACATTTTTATTTGGTCAATGTAAAATTAAATTAATAAAAAAATAACGTTAAAATAAAAATAGCTTCATGGTATTGACCCATGGTATGACAACCCATGGTATTCATGTGGAATATATCATATTTAAAGGGGGTAATGAAAACAACCTATATCCATCTTAACTCAATGGATTTGATCCCTCTCGGCCCTTGATAGCTCTGAATTTAAGATGGATCTAAGATGGATCTAGGTTGGTTGTAATGTAATGTAATGTGTTTTTTATCTCTAAAAACAAAAATCACACTATGTGAAAACATTTTTTCTTGATCAAAATAAAATAAAAATAATAAAATATATAACATTAAAATAAAAATAATTTCATGGTATTCACCCATGGTATTGACACATGGTATGAGAACCCATGGTATTCATATGGAGCATAACATATGTAAAGGGTAAAATTAAACCAACCTAGAAAGGAAATTTGAACCCTTTCAGGCTTGGTGGATCCAAAGTCAAAATGGATTTACGCTGGTCACTTTGTAAGCCTAGATGATGTTTCAGAAGTGTGCATGTTTTTTTATGTCATACATTCCTAGATGAGGCTTTAGAAGTGGGTATGTTTTTTATGTTATACATTTTATTTTAAAATATTGTTAGGAGTGGTAAATAATTCATTTCCACATTAAGCTAAATATTTAAAGATAATAGGGTGATTGACATTATGGATTGTGTGAGTTTCAATATGATGTTTATAGAAATAGTTGTTTCCTTTATGTGAGTGAGTTATAGCTTAGTGAGAGTCTTTATATTCCAATTTCTTGATCAAGCCTATTAATATGTATTTGATGAGTGAACATGCATATGGGTAATTTAATAAAGCCTTGATTAGTATTTTTCTGTTATCACTACTTGGTTAAATATTTGTTTAGTGCTTCAAATTTAAAATCACTTGGACTATTGTTCCAACCCTAGAACATCCGGGCCACGAGTACTAGACTTCCCTCAAGCGGAGACTTCACCTAAAGTCGGGTAATTTTGAATAGATTTTAATATATTTGAATAATTTATACATGCAAATTTTGATATCTGGAGCGTAGACATTTTTAAAAAAAAAATCTTTTTGTAATTTGCTTCGAATGTTAGATTTCACAGAATCTTTTTCCTCCTTCATGGAATTCATGCAAGACGAGGCTCCTCCTTTTGTTAGTATGAATTCTTTGTCGAAGCGTACGAAAAAGAACCACTTTAGCTACGCATAACTAATAGCCCTAACAACAATAATGGCTGCAAAACATCTTCAGATCTGCAATTAGTAGTTAAAGTGCTGCAACAAACATATCTATAAATGGAAAGACATTAAGCAGTAAAGTAAAGGGTTTGCTCCATGCATCCAACAGACAAGACAAGAACACGATTTTTGAATGAATTTTTATATTACAGGGCACCTGGGAGGAAACAAGAAGGTGTATCCAGATCTCCTCAATGGGATGGGTTCTTTGTAGTCCTCAACACTTCAGATCTAAGCTTTCTCTCTCTTGTAGATGTAGAAAACCCAATGTAGAAGGTAGAGCTCAATGGGAGCAACAATGGCAGAAAATGAGACCGAGTGTATAGATCCAGAGTGATCTAGTATGCAACAAAGGGTGAAGAATGATGGGGAAAACCCTCCTATTTATAACAAAATATTGGGTCCTTCTAGATCTTGGTGCATGATTAAAATAATGTTAATCACATCTAGATCCACCTCCATGGAATATTTTATTATTATTTGTTGGAGGGAAAGGGTGTTTGACTTGGGTCAAATCCCTTGATTAGTGAAAAATAAATAAATAAATGATTTATTTATCTTTTTAAGGAAGTGGCTGGGATATAATCAAATAAATAATGATTTAGTTGATTAATGGTGGTTGATTTGGTCATATTTAACAAGGAATATTATTTAAATAATTATTCCTAGAAAATAATAAGATAACTATGGGTTTATCTCATTAATTTCTTTGTTTTTGGGTTAAACATGACTGGGAATAATAATTAAATTATGGTTTAATTAATTATTCCTTTGGGGTTTCCTAATTAACATAGTGAAAGTAGTTTTACTTGGGGTAAAACTGGTCTTACATGGTATACTTGGGTCCATCTAATGATGAAAGGTTAGATGACCAAAAAATGGTGTGTAATGGATTCTGCTCTGCACATGGCAAGTATCGCTGGCAAATCGGTTACTGGAAGTACATGTGGAAGTCAATCACTGGGCACAAATGGGGTAAATGTCGTAGACAGAATGATGAGGATATGTCTATGACTAGACTCGAGGAGACGCAGACTCAAGAAAAGCAAATGCTCGTTATGAGAGGGCACTAGAGCCGGGCTGGCGAAGGGGAGGCATACCTATGCCCGCCGTGACAAAGTACAAAAGAATAGTGTGTCCAGGGAACAAGGGACCGAACCATAGAGTACAGCTGGCATAATCAAGAGCCAGATAAAAATACAATGAAGAGTCTCACATACATGCTGTGCCTGGGATAACAGCCAAGACTAGTACAATATCATCTGAGTACATGAGATAAATACAACCCAAATGCCCCCTGTAAATGGGGAAGGGCTCACAAAATCTGACTGATACATGCAAATCATAGAGGTGCCGCAAGTGGCTAAGGCCAACATCATCAAAATCTGGAGCGGCATCAAAGGCTGCAATGAAGAGGTCATCCGGGCATGTGGGGGGCTACCTGCAGGGCCACCCCCTCATGAGGGCTGAGACATCTCACACACGCCCAGTGGGATAACAGCCAAGACTAGTACAATATCATCTGAGTACATGAGATAAATACAACCCAAATGCCCCCTGTAAATGGGGAAGGGCTCACAAAATCTGACTGATACATGCAAATCATAGAGGTGCTGCAAGTGGCTAAGGCCAACATCATCAAAATCTGGAGCGGCATCAAAGGCTTCAATGAAGAGGTCATCCGGGCATGTGGGGGGCTACCTGCAGGGCCACCCCCTCATGAGGGCTGAGACATCTCACACACGCCCGGGAATCATCAAGAGCTGCTGCTGGGTCACTGGACTGTCCAGTATACGAATCTCGATCATGCTGAAAGGAGCTGGAGAAGCAATCAAGTCAAAGGGAGGTAAGAAATCCCCCTGCCTGATCCGAGGCACCGAACAAAAGTGGAAGCTGGAACCAAGGTACACCGCCCTCTAGACCTTGCTTTTGGAATAAATGTGTTGAGGTCGACAGAAGGAGGTCCGCCTTAGGTGAGGCAATGAGAGATCCTCAACTAAGGCACGAGAGAATAGCAATAGAGCGACGGACAGACTGACACTAATGATGATGGCGGAAATGGGAAGGGTGGAGCGGCGAATGGACGACTTCCCTTGTTAGAGCATAAAGGGCATGAATGACATGGCGGCGACTGACACAATATCGAAAGGGACAGGGGACAGTGGGGCTGAAGGTCATGAGATGCGACCCAAGAGAGGAACCAAGCAAAAAGAATGGAGGGCTATAGTAGGGTGTAAAAGGATGCAGGATAGACTCCATGAATGCAATGATGACTCAACTCGGATGCTCTAAACAAGGGCGACTCGATGGTGCTGCCACACAGTAAAAGGCCCAATGGGGGACCATAAAAGCATGAGTACAAGGTGGGGACTCATGACGAAAATCGTCACAAACATGGACAAGTAAGGAGGCAAGATGGTGCCCCAAGTACAAGTGTGGTAAGTGAGGAAATTCGATTTTAAGGAGAGGTGAAGTGACCCTTCTTGGGCAAAATAGGTCCTGGCGAAGGATACAAATAAAAATATGCTGGCTATCTAACATAAAATAAAACACGCATCTCAGAAGGGAAATGCTAAGGGTAATATTTCTTAAGATAGAGTGCATTGCGAAGATTGCCTTTGAAGTCTTATAAAAGGTATGCCCCCTTACCAAGCTCCTTACTGATGATGTAAGGGCCTAGCCATAATGAGTCGAACTTCCTGTGACCAAGGACATCATGGGCCTGGTCATATACTAGAACAAGGTCGCCTTTGTGAAAAGGACGAGGCTGGACTTTTTGGTCATACCGAGCTTTGGTGCGTTTTTTGGCCGCTTCCATGGTTTGCAAGGCAATACGGCGGTCTTCGGAAGCACGCTCAAGCATGATAAGTCGTTGTTCTAGAGGTTGGGTGTCAGGGAGAAGTTCAACGGCCAGTTGCAGGGAAGGGATTTCACATTCGATTGGTAAGACAACCTTCTCTCCAAAAACGAGGTGAGGAGGGTTATGGTTGGGGGGCAGAGGTGCCCCCAAGCATGGTGTGGTCATGCCAAAATGTATTTAGAAAAATGGGAATCTAAACACATTTTAATGATGTGGTGTGCCATTTGTTCTAGTTATGGTTATGCAGTTTTGAGAAAGGAAATGGAGGATTACCAATCTCTTTTGGGACTGCATATAGGGATCAAATGGACTTTAAGTTTCCGAATTGGCATACCTGGTATCACTATCCCAAAAAGAGGATTTGGAGATAATGAACTGATGCTCTCGTAGAAAAGCTATAGGTTGGTCAACAATAATGTCGAAGAGACTGGGTTGCTGATGTAAGATGAGGGAACGATAAGGGGCATCGTCCTGAGAGTGATCTGAAGTGATATGGGACTCTAGAGGTTCTTTTGAATGTGGAAGAATACTGGGTCTAGAGTCAACACGACCAGATACACTAGGAGAGTGGTGGAGAATGGCTTCTCTTGGTTGCTCAAATGTGGGTGCCCCCTTACCTAAACACTGGGTTTCGATGTAATGGCCACAAGGTGGATGTGGTGTGAACGCATGGGTTCGATGTAAGGGGGAATAAATAAAGTCAGGGGTGGGAATTTCTTCCATAATGTCGTCATCGTGAGAGAAGATGGGGTGACTGGTGGAAGAAGAACCACCTGACGTGGTGAAGTGGCCTGAATCATCATCATGAGAAGAGAGGTTCACATACGCATCGTCACAAGGGGTGACCGAAGAGTAAGTAGATAAAGGATCTACCGATGTTGAGCCCAAGATGTCCGTTGAAGGAAGGTCAAGCGAAACAACAGAGGAGGATTCAGATGGAATGTTCCCCAAGGGTCTCATGGATGATGATAGGTAGAAAATGCTGGACGAAGGCTCCGTCATCTCGACATCCGGAGGGGGAATGTCAATGGGAGCAGTCATATTTGGTAGTTCTGCTGAAGCAGAATGCGCAAATAGGAGAGAGGTGGACTCATTGCGCTTGGCCTCGAATTGGTGGACCGCAGCGATAGAGGTGCGGAAGTCCGTGAGGCGGGGACAAAGATGGGGGAAATGGCCATGGAGATCACACAAAGCACATGGGTGGTTGGTGTGAATAGTCTTGGGGTTCTTGGCCGCGGTCGCGGAAGGAACAGAGGCTTCTGGGACCGCGGACTTAGGGAACGTGACATTAACCATGGGCTTGAGATGAAGTAATTCAGGACAGGTATGGGAGGTGTGACCGACAACATCACACAAAGCACCCTGGATGGTATGCTTTGGAGGCTGAGGAGGAGCAGGGTTTGTCGGGGCAGCCTTGTCCTTTGATGCCCCCTTGCGAGCTTTGCCCTTCTTACCCGAAGCGGTCGCAACATGAGGTGGTTCCTGTTGAAGTGACTGAGGCACTGATGCAACGGGAGAAGCCATGGGGGCTGGTTGAACCGGGGTCAAAGCGATATAAGGTTGGGGTTGACCAGGCAAGGTGGGGGCTGGAGGATCAAGGTACCAAACGGGAATCCCCATGGCCATGACTGGTACCGTGTACACTCCTGGTGGGGGAGCTAAGAACGGTATCTGGCCAGAGGGGTAATAGCCAGGTGGGACGGCTCCTAAATGGCTAAGGCCTGGAGGAACCGTGCCTGGGGGATAAAGGGGCTCATGACTACCAACTGCAGGTGAAGGGCTAGGAGCAGGTTGCGGAGGGCAAGGTTGCTGACTAGCCGAAGCAGGTTGCTTGAGAGCAGCTCGAGACGATTGCATCATGCAAACATTCGATGAGCTGGGGTCAGAGATAGGAGGAGGGGGGAGACTAGGAAAAGTTCCAAGCAGGGAGGAATCCTTGTAAACGCCGGGGGAGACACTGGTCAAGGAGTCGACGGTTTGCTTGTTGGCTATAGAAGAGATGGTCGTCTCAGGTGAGGTCTGAGATTTTGGCTCATGATATGTCAATTGGTCAATGGTGACTATCTTCCCATTATGGGGGAAAGACATCTTGCGAAAGACCGCGGATGGGACAGCGGACATAGCATAGGTGTAGCTTCGCCCCAAAAGAATGTTGTAGTCTAGTGGGGCGTCAATGACTTCGACGTCAACGCAAACAGTCTTACCGGCGAGTGTGATAGGGCAATTACGGAACAAGCCAATGGGTTGGGAGGCATGACCGTCCCATGCTCTAAGGGTGATCGTGGAAGGGGCCAGCTCAGGGGATCCGAGTTGCTTCCAAACCGAAGCGGACATCACGCAGGTGGATGCCCCTGTTGAGAATGCAGCAAGATGATGGAGCTTAGTGAAATGAAGTCGCCTTCACTAAGTGGGCCCGCAGGCAAATTCTGGCGCAAAGTCTATTTTTAGACTATGTCTATTTTTAGACATACGGAGCATAATTTGGGAATTCTACTTGGAGATTCTTAAAGTATGCGACATGTCGGTAAAAATAGATGAGACCCTTATTTTTAGGACCCAGGCTATTTTTAGACTGATCTCCTAAAAATATGGAAGTCAAATATTATTTACTCTTAATAATATTTTGACTATAAACAGCAGTTTACTCTCTTGGCGCACTTCAGTTTGAGTCATGGAGGTGACTCATGCAACTGACACAAGGAATCACGTGGTTCCTAGGGTTTGATGGCATCTTGCATGGTTGGCTTCAGTTAGACTTCAGTGGCAGGGGTTTTGGAGGAGTTAACGGGACAAGTAGTGGAGTTGTGTTCTGTTTGTTTTAGTTGAACTAGTTGGGATTAGTTAACTAACTAATCAACTAGATATGAGGGGAGTAAATTAAATAATATTTAATTTACTAAATATTAACTCATTAGTCAACTCAAGAACACTTCAGTTCACTACAGTGCATGATCAGTTCAGTGAAGACCAGTGAAAGAGATAGATGAAAGGGTAGAGTTAGCTATCAGTTGTAACTATACTGTTGCTATTTGCAACACATAGATAGGTGGAGTAAGCTATGAGTATTGCAAAGCTTAGGCTGGTGGTTTATCTATATAAAGAGGCCATCCCATAGCTTTGAAATACGCAATCAAGGTTGGCTATCAAGTGGCTAAGGATTGGAGCAAGTGATTTGCTAGATCTAGCTTGATAGTGTGTAGCATCGGAGGTAGTGCATGAGAGCTTGTGAAGAGTTTTTGTACTATGATTGTTACATGATTTCTCCATTATAATATACACAATAGCTGGGGGGTTTTCAGCTATAGGCTTTCCCCATACATACTGAGTTAATGTGTGATTGATTTGATGTGAGATTGCTTCTATATATTTTCCGCATGTGACAATTAATTGTGGAAGAAGGTTATGTGTTATGCATGAAATTCGAAATTGATGTATGATCGGGTTAATCTTCATTGGATAAGTGATTTATTCAGCTAATTTCTACATGGTATCAGAGCAAGATTAATTGTCGAAGACTATTACGGTGATTGCAAACTTATTTCCTCGGACAGAGTCTGCATGCGGGCCAGGTAGCCTCCGGAATATTCATCCTTCTTTGTAAGGTGAAAGATCTGGTGAATGCCCTTTGCAGTCAATCTCTGATTTGGAAATAATTTGTTTTCAAGTATAGATCGGAAGCGATAGAGCTGGGAGTTTGGAATT
The DNA here is from genome assembly GCA_034641835.2 of Pinus albicaulis. Classification (NCBI taxonomy): domain Eukaryota; kingdom Viridiplantae; phylum Streptophyta; class Pinopsida; order Pinales; family Pinaceae; genus Pinus; species Pinus albicaulis. Next base: position 91,638,287 of record CM076569.1, on the reverse strand, counting down.
CGAATTTTGCAGAAGGTTGTTCTTCTTGGTGCCGGTGTTGAAAGATGTCTTCTTTCAATGGTTTGCGACTCGAATATGCTCTTGAAGGCAGTTCGAACTATGTTGCATGGAAAGATCGAATGGAAGAAGTGTTAGAAGATAATGGTCTGAAGGAGTTCGTGGATGCGGATGTCCCAAAGCCCACTGATGCAGCTCTGGTCGATGCATGGCAAAAGAAGATCGCGAAATGTCGAAGGATCCCGTTGGAGGGCGTCAAGGATCATATTGTATCCAGCCTGCATGGAAAGGCTACTCCATATTTAATGTGGAAAGCTTTGACGGATCTATTCCAGAGTAAGAGTGACCAAAGGAAGCCGGCGCTCAAAGACAAGCTCAGGAACATCAAGATGGAGAAGGGCGACAGTATCGCTAAATACCTCACGAAGTTCACTCAATGCAGAGATGAACTGGGAAGTGTGGGAGTTACTGTCGATGAAGAGGATATGGTCGACCTGGCTCTCCTTGGTCTTCCGAAGGCTTGGCACTCATATCAAGATAGTGTCAATGGTCGTGAGAAGCTGCCGGGATGGGAGCGCCTTTGGGCGGATCTCATGCAGGAGGAGATAAGGAGGACTACTCGAGATGGATCTTCATCAAAGGGAGCTGATGAAGAAAACCGCGCTTTGGTGTCCAAAGAAAAGAAGGGGAAGGGTAAGAAAACCTCTCATTCTGGTGCTAAGGGCAAGAAGCAGGATATGGCGAAAGTGAAGTGTTTTCACTGCCATGATCACGGACATTATGCTACCAATTGTCCAAAGAAGAAGAAGAACAAGCAAGCTGGAAGATCTGCAGATGGAGAAGCTTTGGCTTCACAGTTCGAGCTTGACTTTTCACTGATTGCATGCTTGGTTTCAAGTGTGATGGGATCGGTGTGGTTCTTGGACAGCGGTGCGTCATTTCATATGACGGGAGACCGGGAGTTGTTCTCAGATCTGGAGGACAAGGATTTGGGTATGCACATCGAGATGGGCGATGACGGTAGATACAGTGCGACTGGTATCGGTACCGTATCCTTTCAGAGGGAGTCTGGTAACCCCTTTGTCTTAAAGGATGTCATGCATGTACCTGGATTGAAGAAGAACCTGATTTCAGTAGCGATGTTGGAGGATAAGGGTTATGATGTTGTCTTCAGCGAAGGAAAAGCTTTCCTGCTCAGTAAGACTACTGGAGAGACCCGGAAGATAGGGGTTCGAACTCAGAACCTTTATCAGTTGCAGGTAGATGACTGCGCAGCTATGGCATGCAAGGCTGGAGATGTGGTGAGCCGGGATGATGAGGGCGAACTATGGCACAGAAGATTGGGCCATCTTCACCATGGAGCTTTGAAGATTCTGCAGCAGATTTCTACTGGACTTCCTAAGGGCACCCTTGCGCAGTCAGATCAGTGCAAGGGGTGTACTTTAGGGAAGTATGTGAAATCCACCTTTCACGAGAAGGATAGTCGCACCACGACGATCCTTGAGAGAGTTCACACAGACGTGTGTGGTCCTTTCTCAGTTGCTTCGACAGCAAAGCACAGGTATTATGTGATTTTTGTTGATGATTTCTCTCGAAAGTGCTGGATCTTCTTCATGCAGAAGAAGAGCGATACATTCGCGAAGTTCTGTGAGTTTAAAGCACTGATCGAGAAGGAGTCGGGGAAGAAGGTGATTGCTCTAAGGAGTGATAACGGTGGTGAATTCATCTCGGCTGAATTCAAGGAGTTCTGCAGCGCAGAAGGGATTCGGAGAGAGCTCATCGCACCCCCTAACCCACAGCAGAACGGGGTGGCTGAGCGGAAGAACAGAACGATCGTGGGTGCTGCACGGGTGATGTTGCATGATCAGGGCCTACCCCTTCACTTGTGGGCCGAGGCATGCAATACAGCAGTGTATGTGCAGAACCGTTGTCCTCACAAGGTTCTTGGCATGAGTACACCAGAGGAGGCTTATTCTGGCAAGAGGCCTGATATTTCCCATTTGCGGATTTTCTGATCTCCTGTCTACATGCATGTGACGAAGGATGCGAGAAGGAAGCTGGATCCAACTGCTGAAGTTGGAATATTTGTGGGGTACACTGATACACCTCACAACTATCGGGTGTATGTGCCAGACAGTCGCAAGACTGTTGTGCGACGGGATATAAAATTTCAAGAGGAGAAAGCCATGCAGTGTTCGCTTGAGAGGGAGCTACACTTGCATGCAGATGAGGAGCTGTTAGTTCCTAAGGAGGAGCTTCCGCATGTGGATCAGCCACAAGAGGAGGTTCAGGAGGTGGAAGAAACCACCCAGGCAGCGCCAACCATCAGAGGGCGCATGCGCACTACAGAAGCTGAGCGACTGGCTCGGGATGCACAGAAGGTTGTAGGACCACCTACAGCACAGCGCAGACAGAGACAGTCACCGGATCGGTACACTGGATACATGGCTCTTGTGAGTCAATGTGTTGTGACGGAGCCATCCTCTTTTGAGGAAGTCGTGGAGGAACCCGCATGGGTTGATGCCATGATCGAAGAATATGATTCGATCATCAGGAACAGTGCATGGGAGATTGTCCCAAGACCGGTTGGGAAATCAGTTGTAGGTTCGCGATGGATCTACAAAGTGAAGCAGGCGGCTGACGGGAGTGTGGAGAAGTACAAGACGAGATTTGTCGCCCGTGGCTTCTCACAGATCGAGGGGATTGACTATGAGGAGACTTTTGCACCTGTCGCAAGGTACTCTTCCATACGGACGATCCTTGCTCTCTCAGCGCAGATGGGGTGGCACATTCATCAGATGGATGTGAAGACTGCGCTCCTCAATGGAGTTATTGAGGAAGAGGTGTACATAGAGCAGCCTGAAGGTTTTGAGATCTTCAGCAGTGAGTCGCATGTGTGCCGACTCAAGAGAGCACTGTACGGGCTGAAGCAAGCCCCTCGTGCTTGGTACACTCGGATAGACAGCTACTTCACCGGGCTTGGATTCTCCAAGAGTGAGGCGGATCCAAACCTGTACCAGATTGTGGTGGAGGGGAAGCTGTTGATCATCGTACTGTATGTAGATGATCTGATTTTGACTGGCGACGAGCAGTCGATACTTTCATGCAAGGAGGATCTTGCACGAGAGTTTGAGATGAAGGACCTGGGCATCCTTCATTATTTCCTGGGATTGGAGATTTGGCAGCGCAGTGGAGGACTGTTTGTTTCTCAGGGCAAGTATGCCCGGGAGATTCGGGAGAGGTTCAACATGCAAGGCTGCAAGCCTGTTGATACCCCTCTTCCTGGTGGATGGAGGAAGGGAGATGCTACTTCGGAGGAGGTAGTGGATGCCACTGTCTATCGATAGTTGGTGGGGTCATTGATGTATCCGGTCAATACTCGACCCGATATATGCTATGCAGTTAACCAGCTTTCGCAAGCTATGGTTAAGCCTACCAAGCTCTTTTGGAAGGCGGGCAAGCATGTATTGCGCTATATCAGAGGCACATCGGGATATGGTCTATGGTACAGACAGGAGGATGGAGTGAAACTTTCTGGTTTCACTGATGCAGATTGGGCAGGGAGTCCAACAGACCGGAAGAGCACTTCTGGAGGAGTTTTCAGCATTGGGTCGACAGCAGTTTCCTGGTACAGCAGGAAGCAGAGATCCGTGGCACTCAGTTCAGCAGAGGCCGAGTACATGGCAGCAAGCTTGGCTGCATGTGAGGCTATTTGGATGAGGAAGATCCTCGAAGGTTTGTTCAGGTTGCATTTGGAGCCTACAGTGATCTACTGTGATAACCAGAGCTGCATCAAGCTCTCGGCTAATCCAGTTTTTCATGATAGGTCCAAACATATCGACATCAGGTACCATCACATCAGAGATTGTGTTCAGCGGAGGATCATGATGCTTTCATATGTTCACACGGAGGATCAGGATGCCGACATCCTGACGAAGGCGCTCACCAGGAGCAAGTTCGAATTCCACAGAGGCAGGATAGGGATTGCAGATAATCCATATCTTGCTGAGAGGGAGTGTTGAGAATGCAGCAAGATGATGGAGCTTAGAGAAATGAAGTCGCCTTCACTAAGTGGGCCCGCAGGCAAATTCTGGCGCAAAGTCTATTTTTAGACTATGTCTATTTTTAGACATACGGAGCATAATTTGGGAATTATACTTGGAGATTCTTAAAGTATGCGACATGTCGGTAAAAATAGATGAGACCCTTATTTTTAGGACCCGGGCTATTTTTAGACCGATCTCCTAAAAATATGGAAGTCAAATATTATTTACCCTTAATAATATTTTGACTATAAACAGCAGTTTACTCTCTTGGCGCACTTCAGTTTGAGTCATGGAGGTGACTCATGCAACCGACACAAGGAATCACGTGGTTCCTAGGGTTTGATGGCATCTTGCATGGTTGGCTTCAGTTAGACTTCAGTGGCAGGATTTTTGGAGGAGTTAACGGGACAAGTAGTGGAGTTGTGTTTTGTTTGTTTTAGTTGAACTAGTTGGGATTAGTTAACTAACTAATCAACTAGATATGAGTGGAGTAAATTAAATAATATTTAATTTACTAAATATTAACTCATTAGTCAACTCAAGAACACTTCAGCTCACTACAGTGCATGATCAGTTCAGTGAAGACCAGTGAAAGAGATAGATGAAAGGGTAGAGTTAGCTATCAGTTGTAACTATACTGTTGCTATTTGCAACACATAGATAGGTGGAGTAAGCTATGAGTATTGCAAAGTTTAGGCTGGTGGTTTATCTATATAAGGAGGCCATCACCTAGCATTAAAATAGGCAATCAAGGTTGGCTATCAAGTGGCTAAGGATTGGAGCAAGTGATTTGCTAGATCTAGCTTGATAGTGTGTAGCATGGGAGGTAGTGCATGAGAGCTTGTAAAGAGTTTTTGTACTATGATTGTTACATGATTTCTCCATTATAATATACACAATAGCTGCGGGGTTTTCAGCTATAGGCTTTCCCCATACATACTGAGTTAATGTGTGATTGATTTGATGTGAGATTGCTTCTATTATTTCCGCATGTGACAATTAATTGTAGAAGAAAGTTATGTGTTATGCATGCAATTCCAAATTGATGTATGATCGGGTTAATCTTCATTGAATAAGTGATTTATTCGGGGCCCACTTACACTTCCTCGTCAATGAGAGGGGCCTTGTTCACACGCGATTTTGACTGAGATTTGGAAGGCGACGGAAGGAGGGAGGGGAGGGTGGTCTGATTGAGTGGCGTCGAAAACAATCATCTGGTCGTCAGCAGGATCTACAGCGCCCACGGCAGATAGTAGAGCCTTCTTTTGGGAAGGGCACGACTGGAGGAGTTCCAGTATGGAAATGGCAGCAGGGGACTGCGCCAAATCATCTACTATGCTATACGACTGAGCAGCTCGACCGGAAGCAGCATTTCGGCGTAATGGTCCCTTTGGAATCTTTGGATGAACCTCAACTTTGGGTTGAGGGATGTGTAAGGGGCCGTTGGATGTCGAAAGAGGCTCTGCAGAACCTGAAGAGGGGGGCTCGGGAGCAGACTGAGCAGGAGGCTTGGGGTACTGGCGAGACCGAGTTTGCAGGTTAAGGCCGACGGTTAGAGGCGGATCAGAGTTCATCATGAGGATCTGGTAATTGGAGGAACCACAAGGGGAAGGTGGAGTGGCCACCTGTCCGTTAGGTGGTTGGGTAGCCATGAATCCCTGCTGTGCATCCACCTGCGCTTGAGGGGGCGGGGAGCGCTGTTGCAGGGGTTGAGAAGGCAAGGGAGGCGAAAGTGCATGTGCTGGAGGAGTTGGCGCGCCAGGTTGTGGATAAGGGTAATGGTTAGGTTGGGCAACATTGAGGTAAGCAGAAGGTTGGGCAAAAGGATGAGGCATGCCGTATCCTGGATGCATGCTACCGGGAGGGGGAGAAGTGCAGGAAGTGGTGCCCCCTCCCCCAAGAAAACCATAGCTCATGTGAGGTTGAGCGGATGGATGAGAGATGGGTCCAATGATACTATTGGCGGCATGAGGTGCCCCCGGTGTATGGGCATCATTGGGTGTGGGAAGATCAGGTAGGACAGTAGGATCATAACCTGTCTGAGCGTAGATCAGGTCATACTTTAACGCCATTTGGAGGGCATCTTCTTCGGTTTGAGGAAAATGGGATGCGACATCCTTCCCGATAGGGGACAAGAGAGATCTAAGGAACCAGTCCATGTAGACACGGTCTTCGAAGGGAGGAGATTGGCATAAGCTCCATCGTCTTCGCCATTCCTGGACATGGGTAGAAAGGCGGGTCGAAGAGGTTTGCTTGAAGGAAGTCAAGAGTTCAATACCAGTGTCATAACGAAGGGGAAGCTGGAAGTAAGATAAAAAAGCTCGGGCAAGAGTTGCAAAGGTGGTATGGGAGGAAGTGGGCTGATCAACATACCACTTGGAAGCTTCGCCTGTAAGCGTGCGTTGGAACAATCGAAGACGAACAGAGTCATCGGTAATTGAGGTCGCTGAACACCACATGTGGAAATATCGAACATGATTTGAAGGATCTTCGCCAGCATGGCCGTCAAACTTTGGGATGTCGGACGGGAGCTTTGTCGGCATAGCAGGCCAACTAGCATTATGGTGTATAGGGTCGTTTATCAATCGGTCCAAATCGGGGAGGCAGAGGCCTACCAAGAAGGGGAGCACGGGTGAAGCCGAGGTAGTTCCTGTGGTGGTTCTGCTAGTAGTAGTCCCGGCATTAGGGCCGGGATTCCCGCTAGTGTTAGGCCCTGGACCTGACATAGTGGAGGTGACAGGGGGGAGAACCAGAAGGAAAAGAAGAACCCAAAGAATCAGAGAAGGACTGGCTCGACGATGGTGGGACGGAGCAGGTCGATCGACCGGAGACTGAGGGTGAAGGCCAAGGAGGCTCCGGGAAAGGTGCCTTGGGGGCGCAATGATGACAGGAAGAAGGAAACCGACAAGGGAAGAAAGGGACAGAATCAAGTAATGTCAAGGGCAGATAAGGTGCAGTGACAATTTGATTTTAGAGTCTTTGCCAGGCGGTGTTAACCAGGCGCTTCTTCACTTAAGGTCAGTGTGTGGTGTGCGTTAATTTTAATTTTTAAACCCTTTCCGTTGTTGAGAGCAAAAAAGTGTGCAACGTAGCTGAAAATAAACCTACAGAGAACAGAATAAAAACGCTGAAATAACAGAAAAATAACCGCTACATATGCATCTATCAAACCCAAGAAAGTGGGTCTCTCAAAACTATGCTGAAAAGAAAGGGAAAAACTATGTAAACACACACAAACGAAGCTCAACAGATCTAGGGTCAAAGGGGACAGAGATCCGGAGGATAAAGCTGCAGATAAGGGGTGCAGATCACAGCCAAGAGACAGGGGCAAGGTGGCTGGAAAAAAAGGGAAATCAGCAAAAAGCCGGGAGGGGCAAGGCAGAGGCCTTTAGGGGAGGTCCAAACAAAACGACAAGAGGTGATTTGAAAGGAAAAGAGGTTGATTTCGATGGATCTGGAAGTGAGGTCACAGATCTGGAAAAAGAAAGGGCTGAAGCTCTGAAACCGACGGCTGAAACAGCTGAAACTCTTCCACAAAAAGTGGAGGGTACTAAAGCCCTAAGGGGCTGGGTTCCCACTTAGATGAGTAAAAACAGATCAGATCTTGGTCAAGGCGGGCTGAGACAGAGGCTGGAAAACCCTGGCAGAGGCTGCAGCAAAACCCAGAAAAATTACAGAAAAAATGCTGGAAAAAAGGCAGGTCGCAGGTTCTGACCTGATTTTGGTTGAGGTCGCAGGTTACAGGCTGAAAAGTGCGTCCAGGTCGCAGGTTTTGGGCCAAAAGGTGCGACCCCCCCGTTCCGGCT